>BOSO01008437.1:0-49133 GCA_018403395.1 Gorsachius goisagi
GAGTCTCCTTCTCTGGAGATATTCAAAGCCCACCTGGATGAAGTCCTGTGTAACATGCTCTAGGAGAACCTGCTTTAGCAGGGGGGTTGGACTAGATGATCTCCCGAGGTCCCTTCCAACCCTTGCGATTCTGTGATTCTGCGATTCTGTGATTGCTCTAGGCAGAAGCTGCCTTTCTTAGGTTAGAGAGATCGATTTTCCCTCTCAAATCTATTATTGTTGTTGTTGTTGTTCTTTATATAATTACTTACGCTATTACTACAATTATTGCTATTATTTTATTCCATCTATGCCGGGCTACGAGTTGAGAAAGCATTTGAGGAAAACTCCGACCTGCTTTTTGTCACGCCAGGCACTACAGGGCTTCTGGGCTTTCTGACAGAGCAGTCTATCTCAGGACACGGAAACAAGTTTTGAAGATGGTCCCATTGTGTGGTTCTGAATATCCCTAACTACTGATGGTGGTGGTGGCATCTGACTCAGGCCTGAGTTACCCAGCTGAGCTCTGTCATTGTAACACTGATGAGGTGGCTCAAAGCCCCAGACTCCGATCCTGCCTTGCGCTGCAGTGTTTGCCATCGGGATCTACTAGCACCATACATCAGACCTTAGCAGAGAAAATCTGAGGAATCAGGTGCTTTCAGACACCCACTGGGGGAACGCAGCTCATGTCAAAACCCTTTTGCACATCAGAAAATGCTCCCATCCTGTATAAAGGTGTGGAGCAGCAGGGAACTCTCACTCCTGTCTCTCTTTGTTCTCTTTTGGACCGGAGCAATGACCCCAAATCAGCTGGAAAGGGACATTTTTCCACAGGATTTCTGTCTTGATGGCAAGCAGGGGTAACTGGGTGTTTCACGGACAACTCCTTCCCCTCCTGCTGTCTCCCAGGCTGTGCTGGACCAGGGTGAAGCTCACCCCAGCGGCAGGGGAGGATGTCATGGCCAACATGTCCCGCACCGCCAGCCTTGCAGGTGCTCCCACTGCTCCCAGCACTAATCCAAGATTATATCTTACTTGACTTAAATTTCCTTCCACTGCAAACATTTCCTTGAATTAATAGTTTCTCAACAATAGATAATCAAAACACTTGCCTGTATTTTATTTTTAAAAAAACCAGGTGAGGGTCAAAAGCAGATAGAAAACAGACTGATTAATGAAAGGGGGTGCCATTATTTTTTTTTTTTTTACTTTCAACAGATGGAAAAGCAATTAATTTTCAGTCCAATTCTGTTGTTTTGATTTATCCTTCATGGGAATCCTTATAAAGGCTTCCAGCGAGTTGTGGCCCCAGTTAAAAACACAGCTGGGAAGGAGGCCATAGCCCAACTCACCGCAGGAGGGCCAGGACAGTTCCCTGGGGGGGATGAGAGAGGATGAGATGTGTCAGCTAGTTGAAGCAAAGCAGGAACCCTCATTTGTTTCAAATACCTTCTTTAAACAAGTAAGAGGCTCCTGGGTAGGAACATGATTAAAAGGAGTATCTCTCTCTTTCGGAAACCAAATCCAGCTCTGTCTGGGCAAAACTTCTTCCCCACATTACCTGGAAAGATTTGCCTTAGCAAAGGGTGGGCAGAAGACCTGACAGCATCCTGGGTCTTGGGGCTCTGGCACCGCTCCAGCCAGGTGCTGGCACCCAGCCTGCACAGCAACTCCAGAGCCACGCGGCAGACGCCCGCAGTGGATGGTGGCCCACCCTCGGCTTTATACTGGGAGCTGGGTTTTGACTGGGAGCCACCAGCCTCCACAAGCAATTGCACACGTGCTTAGGGTGGGGTGAGGCTCCCAACATTTCACTTGGGAGGCCCCGGATGCATACATTTTGCCTGCTTTGATTTTGGTGGGGAATAAGGAGCCTGAATATTTTTGAGCACGGGTGTTTTTTTAAACTGGAAATATTTTTTCCCGGTTGCTTCAGCCAGACATACTGTCACACAGCTCAATGGGAGCGAGAGAGCAGGGTGAGCAGGGGCTGCCTCACTTCTCCAAAAATCGTCTCACTGTAGCTTCTGCCCTTCTTCAGAGAAAAGGCAAGCCCTGCTTCTGGTGTGGTTAAACTCACTGACCTTAACTGAGCTGACCATGCCCGTGACCTTGAGCCAGAGGAATCTCTGGGCTGTCTCACGTGATATTTGTGCCCATAAACACCTGAATTCAGTGACCCGTGATAAACACGAAAAAACAGCAACGTGGTTCGCTCAAGCACTCACCCCTGGCCACCCACTGCAGCCCTTCCCAAGCAAGAAGGTGGTCTTCAACTGGTGACCATCCGTGGCCGCACTGGCAGACCTCAGCAGCGCCAAGCCTGGGTGACCAGGGGCAGAAAGAGACTGCGGGGGGGTCCCCATTGGGGGATCTGGGTCCTCCCTTCACAGGCAGCTCAAGAAGCACTCGCTGCCTCCAACTTTCAGTGGCTGGTGACAGGAGCTGGGCTCCTGCTCCTAAGCCAGGGTCAGCACTGTTTTTCTTTTCCCAATGAGCATCCACTTGCTGGTGAGTTGTCACAGATTTGCAGTACCAGGAATTAGGGGCATTTTTTTAATGTGAACACAATGTTATCTCATTACGTGTGCTTTCAGGGCACCGCAGCGTGAGGAAAGCAAGGAAAACATCTCTCCCCTTAGGGCAAGGCGATTTTTTAACTGGGACAAGAAAAGAGTTGTCCTGGGCCAAAGCCAGGCAGAAGGGATTGCTGGCCAAGGGAGAAGCTTTAGTCCTCTAAAGTCTCTCCAAAATCCCATTGGCAAAGCTGAGTTACACCACCGAGAAGTAAACATCCTCCTTTTAAGATGAACTGCAGTGACCAAAGCTGTGCAAAACACAGGCAACGGGCACTGGGACTTGGCACATGTCCCTTGCATTTGACTTTGTCTCCGTCAGAAACAGTCATGGGCCTTTTGCCTGGCTTGACCCAAGGTAATATTGCTTTCCTAAGACGCAGAGAGTTTTCATGAACTTGGCCCAGACTTACCTGATTCTCACCTTAGGCTTACTTAACCTTTATGAGCCAGCCCTTTGGCAAGGCTAAGGGACTCCAGGGTTTAGTAACTACACCTGAAACTTGGGGACTCTTGCAGAGCATGGCTCAAAACCAGAATGAAAGCTTCAGCCTGTCCACTGGAAGACTCCCGTCAAGACCTAAGGCTGCGTTGTGGAAGCACACTAAATAAAATCTTGCCTATGCTAAAGCCACAGTGCAGACAAATGACCTGTGCTGCTTTAAAAAAATGAATATGCTTTATCCCTTTAGATTACAACACGGGAATATGTCTTTCCCTATCAGTGAGAAGCATCCTACTGTTTATTTTAGTTGGCAGACTTGCTTCCAGAAAGGAAATGAGAATATTATCTCTAATGAGTCTTCTCATAATGGCAATTTTCTAAAAGAGGTACCAATTCTAGGTTTGTGTCAATAGTCCCTCATCTGCAAGCCACGGAATAAACCTCCCAAGCCTATCACAGTATGCAGCCTCAGTTCTCCAGAACCAGTGTGATAATGTCTTGACAGAGGAGCAATTCCTGTCTTAACAGCGATACGGATTCTTCCCATGTGTGTACAAACACATCTAAGCCCAGACTGTGCCTCTAGCCTCCTCTAAACCAAACAGTCTAACCCACATTTCTCCTCCCCACTTATCTGTTGATTCTTTGCCACATTTGGGCTGCCCCCCATTTAAAATACAGCCCCGTAGGGATGGCATCCTGCCTCATTTCTTTGGAGGCTCCTCATTTTAAGTCATTTGACCCATGTCTGCCAAAGCCATTTGAGCGAAATAAGGCAGTGTCTTGGGAGAGCTATCTGGCACCCGTGGAAGGCACGAAGCCACAATGTTCCTCACCGCATCTACAAGTGGGCCAGAGAGTCCACCTGCCTCCTTCTGGATTTTGGCAGGCATGGGGTGAGTAAAGCCCTGATCAAACAGCCCTCTGGTTTTCAGGCTTTACAGAACCAAGTTTCGGCTTCTTTTAAGCCTGTTCCCAGGGGTGACCAAGATTGTGTCAAAAGTCTTTGATCCTTGCAGCACGTGGCAGGTGAGGTGAACAAGCAAGACCAAAGTCTGCAAACTAATCCCACTGCTTTGAGTTTGTGTTTGGCAAGGTTTTTGCAAAACCATCTTTGTGCCTGGCCTTTGCACAGAAAGGTTGGGCTGAACCGAATGCCTAGTTGGTTCAGGCGGTCTAGGTTTGATCACTCGGGACCACTTTTCTCCATTTCCAAAGCGCATATGTGTTAAAAAGTTAAGAAATGCTTGGAAACTTGGAGGTCCTATATACCCCCATATGGAGAATGGTGTTTAAAACGTGGTGACACTGTTAATGGTAAAGGTGTGCAGCTGAATAGGGCAGAATTTTAACAGACCACTAAACCAGAAACTTCAGCTATGGAGTACACATACTGAGAATATATTACACCGGCTTCTTTATCCCAGCATGCAAAGACCCTGGCAATCTATCGAGAAGCCAAGAGCACCTGAAACCTTTGCAGGATGACCTTCAGCAGGACTTGGAAAATGAGCACTCCTGGTCAAGGACATGCTGGTCAAGTATACCCCCAGGGAGCAATTAATTCCTGTGCCCTGGCACTGGCTGCAGACGCAGGAGGTACGTTGACTTGTCCTGTAGTGGCAGGATCCAGAGCTCCCTCCAAGGGCACAAACACTTCCCATCCTCCCCCTGGGCAAAACTCTCCATGGACACAGGGTTGCAGTAGTGTGTTTGGCTGCATTGCCCTCAACTTCCAATCTGCTCTTTGCTTTCTTGAAGACGATTGTCATTGATCTAACCCAGTTTCCCACAGTTCTCCCCTCTTTCTCTACCTTGGGAACCTGGGGGTTTGTGTCCAGGCCGTCACTCAGAAAATGCTGAGCCAACCTCAGACCAAAGAAGGAAGGTGACTTTCCCATGGAAATCTGTGCATTAAACCCTCAAGGAAAAGGACATTCAAGTAAAAACTGTAAACCCAGAGCCAGGCTCTCTGTAGGGATGGGAACTACAGACAAAGGGGCTGCACAACGCTTCCACAACAGCTCCAGCGTTCCAAGACCCATGCTCGCAAATGTTGGCGCTGGCATACATGACTACACACATCAAAATGCAGCAGTGAATTTCTTGTACTTCATCGTAAGCCTATAAAACAAGTGAGCCAAAACTGAAGGTTTGTGGAGGTTCACAGATTTTTCAGTCAAGCCAAGGCCAAGTCTCAAGCAAACCTGAGCCAATGTCTTTCACTTGGAAAGTGCAGGGTAACCTTAGACTCTGGTAGAGCTATCAGCACAGAGGGGTTACAAGTCCAAATGTACTAGGTTGTTCTGAGACCCTTTCAAGCCCAGAACAATGTGTCCAAACCCATTTCCAAGTCCAGACTCGATTCTCACCTGTAGGAAACAGTGCTGCAATGTGAATAAAAATGCAATGAAGTTTAATGCCAGATCTGACAAGAGGGGAAGAGTGGTTTATTTTAAAACAAATTTCACTCCCTCATACTGTCATACCCACATAGCCTTAAGCACCGAGAAGCGTGTACCCTCCTGATCTGGCTGGTGTTCCTTGTGCTGGCACAGAGGCCCAGGAACGCTGGCTACCCAGTCCTCACCAAGTGTCCTGAGTGACACTGTCCAGGTTCAGATATGCTGGGTTTTAGCCGTTGAGAGCTGACAGTGATGAGTCTCTCCGTCCTGCCACACCTCTCTGTGAGTCATCAGGATTTTGTCTCCTGAGCCCTTTGTCTCCTGAGGTGGGTGCCCTGAGAGGCTGTGCCTAGGTGTGCTGCTCAAACATCTGCTAGCCCAGCTGCCACCCACAGCTGCCATCACTCCTGTCCCCTTCTTGCCAGTTGCTCCTTTTGGGGTTTTGCATCTCAGTATTCCCGTTCATTCTCCTTTTGTACCAATCTTCACATTTCTATCACAGCTTTCTCCACCGCCATATGGGTTCCACATGAGGCTGTGCTTGGGCACACCTTTCAGCTGAGCTCCAGGATGCTACAAAGAGGGAGAGGCCAGCTCTCACTCAAGCCACAGGAAGGGTTCAAGGGGCTCGGATGAGAAGGAAAATATGCTCCAACCCAGTCCTCCAGCAGGTCTTCTGAACTCGGTTCTTCATGAGCACATGGTGGGTGCTTTGGATGAGATCCATCTGCTCAGTTGTAGACACTTTCCCCCTCCTAAGCTTGCCCCCTAGACAACAGACAGAGCCCATTCTGGGAGCAATAACTCTCTTTCTTATGGAGACGGCTAAGATGGGTTGGATGGACAGTGCTCATGGAGCGGCTATTTCTCTCCGTTGTCTACCCAGGGAAACAAGGACAGCAAGCTCAGGCTGAGACATCTACTCCATACTCCTCTGAAGCTAGGTGAGCCGAATCCTATCCCTGCAGCCCAGAAAAGAGCAAGCAACGGAGGTGGGAAATGCATGGGTGGTGGGACTTGGCATTCACAACCTGATCCCAAGCCCCTTCTCAGCCGCGCATTACACATGCAGTTTGAGCTTCCCCACGCTTCCTACAAAATTCCCAAAAGCATGAGCAACCCAAGAGCAGGTTTCTCCAGGATTCTTCTTCTGCAGACTCGTCCCTGCGTTTTCATCTCACAAGCATCCTTCTCCTGCCAAGCTGCTGGGATGCTGGCAAGGCCCTTGAGCTCACCTGCCGTCCCCCTCTAGTGCAGCAGAGTTTGTGGCTTTTGATCTTTTGCCCTATCGATCTAAGTTGGCTCAAGGATGGTCAGGAAGTGCTTTGTGCTCTAGGGTGCATTGAGGCATGGGAAGAAAATGTTCTGCAAACGCTGCTGGGCAGGACAGGCTTGTATGTTGTTGCTCATAACAGCAGGGGACTGGATGGGATGACCCTGGTGGTCACCTCCCCGCCGATGTTCCTAAGTGCACCAGTAGGACAGGTCAGCAGCTGGGCATCCTCCAGTTTACCTGTCCTATTGACATGCAACTGCCTTCTGTTTTTTGCCTGTGGCTTTGATTCTTAAAGGACAAGCAAGGGAAATCTCACATTCTCACTGGCTCCTCTAAGCACGCATGAGTTTTGCTGCCAAGCAAGAACAAACTGCACGCAGAGTAAATGTACAACCAGGGTCCAAGGGGAGTGCTGAACACCAGCCAGTGTGTCGGTGGCAGCCAGTAAGTTTGCAAGCTTGGGAAGGACATGGGTTGGAAGAGTTCCAGAAGACCTTGATGACTCTGGACATCTCTGGTGCATGTGTATGCAATGGTTACCTCAGTAACAGGTGTTAAAAAGTCCCAGCTTGCTCGGGAATAGTCTTTGCCGTCCTGCCTCTCCCCATAAAATCCTATTCTCGGCATGCTGGCAATAAATAAGCCCCTTGTCATGCACTGTGGGTGCACCGAGTACTCAAACGGGGCCATCCTTTGGATGGGAAGGTTATTTTCAGCAGCGGATTTTAGCTGAAAAGGGGAAGCTCTGAATAGGGGCCCTGGCATTTTGCAAGGCTTACCTGAAATGTTGGTGCCCATTGGTTCCCCCAGTCCACCTGGTGTGGCGGTGTCACTGTATCCACACGAACGAGGGTGAAGCAATGGTTTGGTTAATGTCAGCAGTCTGGCGCTGGTGGAGGTGCAGTCTTTGCTCTTTTCCTCAGCTGAAAAACAATACGGCTTCGTCGCTTTTCAGCAGCCGGCAGGGACGCGTCCTGAGAACTGGCTGAGCCCAGTGACTTGGTGAGGGGAAAGAAAGGAGTGGAAAAAACTGCTTATTGCTTTGACAGAGAGATGCTGCCTCTAGGATGCAAGGGAAAGGAAGAGCAAAATGCCTTGTATGGTTAATGGTCAACAGCAAGTACAATTTCAATCTGACAGGCATATCAAAACCATCCTCTAAAAGATGACTGGATCAGTCTCTTCTTCCTAGAGAAAACATGTTTCTTGGTTTCCAGTTGCAACCTGAACATATTTATTCTATATTAGAGCCTTTAATAAACCACACTCTCTGCAGGGCTATTTTCTTGCCTTGGTTTAGTTGGGATTAACATACGGCCAGTTGCTATTCACCATCCTCCTATTTTCTGTGGCTTCCATACACCTCCACCCCATAAGTTTCTGGAGGGAAGGCTTTCCGTTTTCCAGATGGTGTCCGACAGTCCAGTCTGCATTGCTGTGCCTCTCTCCTGGCAGGTATGGTCCTACCACGGGTACAGCATTAACCTTTGGGGCAGGGGCAGGCAGCTGGAGCCCTGGCTCAGGCTTGCAGGCAGGCTTTTGGTGCGAGCTTTGGTCTGACAGAGGTGTTCCGGGGACCTGCAGCGTCATGACAAGGAATGCCCAGAGAAACTGGGGCTAGGCAGGGCCCTACACAAGGGCAGAGGCATGGCTAAAACTAGCCTTGCCTCCTGGACCTGGCAGCATTTTAAGGGTGATCTGTGGCATAGGCACAAAGCGATCATGGTTGGGGAGCATCCGAGTCCTTTGCGGGCAAGAGGGTGGCAAGACTGTGGATTTTCCCCCAAAGATGCCACCAATACAGAGGGGAAATGCATTGCATATACGTGTAGGTACATCCACGCTATCTCTAGTACTTCTTTGGCATTCCCAACTGCATGTGTACAACATATGGATTGGTGCCTTCTGTTACGTACACCAGGTGGGTCTGTTCATTACTTGTCGTCTTTCCTTCCCAGCTCAGAAGAAAAGACTCTAGGCTTGGGAAAGCACTGCTGCCAAATTCATCCTGCAGAGCAGTTGCCCCAGTGGTACAACATCAGGAATCGACACCACCAGGAGAGGAGGAGCAATCTGGGAGCTGGCCACAGAAGGGAGGTGATGTGGAGGCAGAGTGAGGGCTAGAGTCAGAAAGGCTGAGCCAGTTTGGGAGCGAGGTGGTACCAGGGACTGGTGGGTGGATGAAAAGTTAGTGGCCTTTAGGGGGAAGATGCTGGCCAGAAGGCAGGTTCAAAGGGAATCCAGTAAAAAAAACCCTGAGCTTCTCTGGAACCATGAAAGTTGGTGCTTTGCTGTGGAACACATTGCACATAGTAATAAAAAAAAATGTCTGTTGTTCCATCTCTTTGTGCTCTCTTGCAGGCTGATGCCCCGGAGATGCCCCAGGTAGCATCACTGTACCCTCACCTACAAACCCAGCCCTAAATCAGGCCCTGGGCCCTTTCCCTGTGGTGGGTAGGGGGGTTTCCACCTATGCACAACTTCGTCTTCTCCCTTGAGGCCTCTTCTCCACCGCCTCATGCTGGGGGTAGTTTGGGGTTTTCCCAGGGAGTCTGAATTGCTAGCTACAGGGACTTTCCCCGGGAGCTTTTTCTGCCCACCAGGTCGGGCCTGAAGTTGTGTTCACCCCATGTGAGCAGACACTACCAAAAAGCTGACTATAATGAGAGTACCAACACCCACCCACACTTTTTCCTGGGGCACCCACCCACCGGATCCAAAATACCACGAAAGCCTCCCTTCAGGAACAGATGTGCCTGGCTCACGTGGGCACAGCATCGCCAACCAGCGTTGGTGCCAGTGCCCTGTTGGTGCTAATGAAGCTAATGGAGGAACCTCAGCTTGGTTGATCTTTTTCCTTAATATCCTCTGGGGTGCTGGTAACTAAATAGCTGTTCCCCATCTCTGGTATCTTCCTGGGCACTGGGTGCCCTTGGCAAGAGTTGACTCACAGACTGGTCCCGTAAAAGAAGATGCAGCTGCTAGGAGCCCCTTTCAGGCCCATGCACTTGCTCATACAACTCCTCTTCTGCTTCTCTGCTGGCTTCTTAAATCTTGTCATGCTTTGAAAATTTTGGCAGATAGTCTGGCAAATCTCGCTGCTGCTGCTGGTCCCCCGTGCACCACCCTGCCCTCTGCAGAGGTAGGTGCTGCAGACAGGAGAGGGTTAATGTCTAACCCACCGTAACAACCCTGGTCAAGGCTCATCTCTCAAAGCCCTCACCGACTTGTAGATTGGCTTCGGTGCCCAAAACCTCTTCTAATTTTTCCAGCTCTGTGAGCGGACATAATGCAAAATATTCTCTCTGCCTACAAACCTTTGACCCGGCTGTGCCCTGAGCCATCGCAGGTACAACAAAATATGCTGGAGACCTCGGTGCCTGGTTCTCTTCCAAGCTAAAGAGAGCATTTCACCTCAGATGCTTGAGAAATGTGAGTTCACGTATGATTTATTGGGGGACTCCATTCTGCGGTGTAAACACGCAGTGAGTAACTCCTCTGTGCCCCGAGCGCTGCGGGGGTCACAGGGGTTTCGCCGCAATAACTGCTCACCTCAGACTGACTCCCTCTCGTCAAAACATCCCTGCGTACCAACCCCTCCTGCAACAGCTGGTGATGAAAGGCCCGTGCAAATGAAGCCACAAATGCTAGGGATAAGCATTTTTACCTTTCATTCATGCTATCTAACTCCAAAATTCACAGGTAAAATGCAGTCAGACTCTGCTGTCTTGGGGTTTTGTTCTGTTTTTTGGGGTTTTTTAATCTCTCAGCTAAATGAACGCATTTTCAGCTGCTTGGTTAGCGACCTAGATGTGCAAGTCACACGGTGAGGCTGCCTCCTGCTATTTGCCAGGCACCAATTTGCATGAGAAGTTTAAATGACAGCTAAGCCCCCATCAGCGGCAGGCTCCGAGCATCAGCTGCAGGGAGGGAGAGCAGCACAGTCCCACTGCACGACGATGGCACGCTGCTTTCTGCTGTACTCTGCAGGAGAGCATTTACAAGTATTTCAGATGCTAGGGGTGGCTCCTGCACTCTACCTTACCAAAGGAGGAACGAGATGAAAAATGCATTTAGCCTCTGTTGTGGGGTTGGGGTTTTTTTTTAAGTTTGTGTTACTGAACCATCAACAAGTTGATCTATACTTACTACTTCAGCCAAAGACTTTGTCTCTGAGTTATATGTCTGCTCCCCAGGGGAGAATGTGAAGTGTGCCTGGGCTGCTTTTCCTGAGAAAGATGGAAATCTTTCCTATAGCCAACTGCACTGGTTCACCCATCAGTACCATTTCTTGTCTGGGTCCTCCATGCATCCCAGCCTATATCCCTTTCACTCTATGCTTTCTTTCTTACTAAGTTAAAATGATAGGGCATTAGTAGTGCCTGGAAGAGAAAAGCCAGCCTGGCAGGCTCACAAGTCACCTCTGGCATGTACTGCTAGAGAAACTACTGCCTAGCAAAAACTTGTGACCGATCGCTTTTCTTTACAAAATCCTTTCCCAGACTCCGCTGAATCACCCTGCCATTGCTAATTAAGTTCATTGTATTCCATTTTCTCTGCGTTGATGTGACAGGGTACTTGTTTTGCATTAAATTCGGGTGAGACTCCGAGCTGACATGTCAAAAATCAACAAGAAGCAGAAATCATCAGGGGAAGCCAAAACGCCGGAGAGCTGAGCAGGCCTGTTGGGCTTCCTGGTTTCAGTCCCACGGACAGGGTCATATATTCTGGAGTCGTGAACCTCACAAGGGAAATAATAACAAATCCAGAGAGTAAAATGAAGCTACATAGAGCTTTTCTTACCCCTATGGCCCGCTGAAGCACAGGAATAAGTCAGGCATTTTGCATTACTGTTTTTTGGACTGTTTGGAAGTAGTTCATAAATTATCAGAGAAGAAAGGTCAGGCTCTTAATGAATGCTTTGGAAAATCAGCATCTTTGGGAAGGATTTGACATGCTTTGTTTACAGGGCGAGAGAGTTCAACATACAAAGCCTCTGAACCGCCCAAGGAGCCTTCCAGCAAAGCCAGCGGAGACAAGGCTAGACATCCCAAATATTTCTCCTTAAATAAAAACAAACAACAACAAAAAAAGCAGGAAATTAAACCCCAGACCTTCCTTAGTCAGCACCAAAAACTATGAAGCGGGTTTCTTTCGAAGGGCTTTATAGCTCACCTCTGAGCTCTGGCAACACATGCCTGGTGAGTTATGATATAATATATATTATATACAATATAAACACCATTGGAGCTGAATGCCGCTCCAGTGTGAGACCTCAGCTGGGCATCCCGGGGCTCATGCAAGGGACAAGGGTGGATGAAAAGGGTGGACCTTTTTGACAAGAGCCTCCTGCATGGCAATAGCCTGTATGCGGGCAGGGCAATACAGTCTGGGGGGCATTTTCCCCCTCAGCTTCCCCTTGTTTCCACACCAGTGGCTTGGTGGCAGGATGGCCACGTCTGCCCCATCCTCCAGGCACAGCTTGGCACAGCTCAGCATGGATCGGCACAGGGAAAGGCTCGACGGGGAGGAAAAGGTCTGTCAAAGGTGGGAAGGAGGCTTCGGCTTTAAGCGACTTCTCCCGTGAAAAAAAGAAAACGGCGTTGCAATTAGCAATTTGGAGGGCAGACCGCAGTGCATGAAGTCCTGCGGCGAGGGGCTGACATCAGCCTGAGTGGGTGGAAAACCGAGACAGCGCGGACAATGGTGCTGCTCTGCTTCCTTCCGAGCATATTGTCAAAGAAAAAAAAAAAAGGAAAAAGAAAACTGATATAATTACTGCTGGGGGGGGGGGGGGCGAGAAAAAATTAAAAAAAACCCAAAAAACAACAGAACAAAAAAAAAGAAACCCAACCCAACCAACCTCGGGAGGAACGTACAGGAGATGCTCAGAAAAATACCGAGCGTGACCTTTCAGTCGGGTGTTCCCTTCCAGCCCGGGGAGGCCGTGTAGCCAGTCTCAAAGACGAGGGGCTGCTGCCACCTCCCGGCCCCCCCGGCCGCCGGGGAGCGGCGCGCAGCCGGGTACCGGTCTCCCCGCCGGGCCGTGCCCCGCGGCTGCCAGGCGGCCGGGCAAGGAAAGCATCGGCCCAGCCGGGAAAGGAGCGAGATGCAAGACCGGCGCCGTTTTTTTCCAGAAGCAAGCAGGGACGGCTGGATGAACCTGTAAAAAATTCCTTTGCGACGGCATCTCTGAGCTCAGCCATTAAGGCGTCGAGGAGATGAAACTGGATGAGTGCAAAGATGATGTCAGACACGGGGAAGTTTTGTGGGCGCTGACGTACCTGTGTGTTCAGACATCTACTACGCTGATGTCCTTAAAGGCAGAGCAGAGACTCTGAATTAAGCTGCGTGCCTTTTTCCCTGATGAGGGGAAATGATAAAATGACCAACCAACTATGAAATCTTCACAGAGAAAGTGCTGCCAGCAAAGCACGGGAATCCCCTTTTTCCCAACAGGGACCTGGCTGCCAGCTGGGTCACTGGTTCCCCTGGGACACACCAGTCCGCCCACGCAGTGGCACGCTCTCCATGAACCCCTTGAGAGGTTGCACGCTGAACGTACCCCATGCAGGGCCTCCCTACTGCTGGACCCTTACGCAGGCTGAGTAACCATCCCAAAATAGCTCCGGCGAGATGTGGCAGTGTGCTCCGGAAGCAACGAGTGCTTTAAGGCGAGACCCTGCACTGGTCCCCGGGGACTTACCGATCAGCAGCTGGCTATACCCAAGGGGTGCCTGTGTCTCTCCCCCAGTGCCAAAGCAGCCCATTGACTGGAGCCAGTGGCCCTTGGACCTCCCAATTACTGTCACTGCGATTTAGGTAGATCATGTCTTTGCACACTGTGGTTTGAGAGCGGGGAATGGGCACAGCAGGAAGCACTGCTCCTTCGTCTCGGGATCTCAGAGAGCCCCTGTGCCAAAGCCCCCCCTCGCCTCCTTGCCTGGCCGAGGTGATGCATCTACAGCCATGTGCTCCGCAGCACGCTGGAGGTGGCAGCCACCCCGCCAGGTATGACAGACCCTTGTAGGTGGTGGCTGACAGGACTCTCTGGGCGGCCCTGAGCTGGTGGGTGGTGTCTGTCCCCCACCCTGCCCCCTCACTCGGTGGTGGCCCCCTGATTTACAGCTCCCCCAGAATGGCAGTGGTGGTGGCAGGCCCCGCTGGCCCCCCCATCCCCACAGCAGTCTGGGCAAATGTGGGCTGTGAAAGGGCAGGCAACATCAGGCAGAGCCACGGGGCGATGTGTGGCAGCTGGCAGGGATGTCCCCAGCAGCGACAGGTTTTGTGGAGCCCCTGCCCAGCTGTCAGCACCTCTGCTGGGGCAGGGCAGCTCCTCCAGGCTGGGCTGAGCCCACCCTTCCCAAGCAGAAGAACTGGTTGCTGAAGAATTCAGGGCCCTCATGGCTTGTGGAAGGTCTCTGCAAGACAGCTGGAGGATGGCCTCTGAGGTGGGGACAAGTCTTCTGAGTTTTGGTTGAGTTACAACGCTCCATCATCTTACCTCAGCCTCTCCGACTGAGATTTCCTTTTCACCCCCACTTGTGCCGCAATCTAAGACACGTCCCAAACACCTGCGCCACGTCCCAACCTCACATTTTTCCATTAAAGTGCCAGTTAATTGCAAGCTAAGTGCCAGCCACGTAAGCTGAGCTAGGAGAGGACTGCCCCCGGCTCCAGCCCTGCTGTGTGGACTGTGTATGGACCTGACTGCTCTTCCCCTGGGAAAAGCCTTGTGGCTGGATCAGGAGCTGGGAAACAAGGGACTCAACTGTTACCTGCTCTTCTCACGCGAGCTGGTGGTTTTCCAAGCCACTCCTGATAAGAGGTCGCACTGGAGGCACAAAGTCCGGATTGGGGGGGGTGCAGAGCCCACGTCATTGCAGCCTCCTCTGGCTGTGTCTCCCAAATCTATGTGCCCAACACAGCAGCAATAAACTGCAGAGGTGAGCCCAGTGTGTCAGTGTTACGCACTTTTGAGAGAATACTGGGGGTTTTTTGGATGTGTTTGGAGCCCTTTTTGTTGCCAACAGAGGCAGTTGCTGCTTTTTCAACCTCAGATCTGTATGGCAGAGCCCAAATCTTGATGACCATGCCAAGGAGATGAGGGGTTATAGTGGCCGCATGTAACAGAATTTGCTTTAAAGAAAAAAAAAGAAGTGGGAAAATGCCAGTAAACTTTCAGACTACTCCCAATCTTTATGTAGTGCTGGCTAACCTGCAAATCAGTCAGAAACCAAGAAACGCCAGAGTTGTGCAACCCCTGTTGGATCCATCTGTCTGCTTGCCTTGTGCCCTGCGTTTCCGTCTCTCTGGGGAGATGCTGAAACACAGGGTGGGGGCTGAGGGGGCAAAGGGAGCCTTTTGGTGTGCCAGAGTCCAGGGCAAGCTGCCACGCTGTGGGGACACGGCTTTGCTGGGAAACCCCTCCCTTTCTCTCAGGCTGTCCTTCTGCCAGAAGCCAGGGGACAAAAGTCCAAAACTAAGGGATAAACCAGGGGCAAGAAGGGGGAAAGCGGCATCTGCTGATCACCCCAGCCCTTGCAGAAAGGCCTGTGTGAACCGTGTGCCTTCTCCCAAAAAGGATGAGGAGGGTCCTCATTATCCCCCTGCCAACAGAGGTGACAAAGGGAGATGCTGAGGGGTGGCTTCTCGGCTGGAAGCCTGCAGATCAGATCCTGCCAGCCCTTGCTCCAGCTTTTTCCTGGAGAAAACAGGATCCTGGCAGAGGTGCAAGGATCCCTGCCCAAGCCGTGCAATGCCGAGGAGAGGAAGGGGCAGGAACAGCACCAGGAGCTACTGCTGTCCCCCACACCACTGCCGCCACCACCACCTGGTCACTGGGACTTGTGGGGGGAAAGGGGAATTGCTCAGAGTAGGATGCGTGCCCCTGGACCACTGTCTGGTGCATCAGACCTCAGGACCCTTTAACAATTTCTCTGGAGGGGAAGCTAAAACTCTTTCTGCTTTGCTGTAGCAAGCAAGGTTAGCACTCTGGGTGGGAAGGGATGGCAGGTAATAAAAACACAGTGCAATAAGGCTGAGTAGTCACCCTGGTCACAGCCCACCCAGCACCAAGCTGCCCGGCCGCTGGAAGGTGTCGTCGGTGCCTTGCAGCAGGGCCCTCCACTGCATTTCTCTCCATGGTAAAATCAGCAACTGAATTTCTAGAGAAAAAACTTCCAAGAAATTTTGTTAATCCTTGAAGAGTGTTAGCAACGCCCTATTAACAGGTAAATTTGCGTAGAAAGCTGTGGTGAAGAGCTCCCTCTTGAAACCGTGATCATAGGCTATGAATGACAAGACTTTGTTTAAATGAAAATTAATTTCAGCAAAGGGAAACAATAATTTTTGCAGAGCCAAGTGCACAGAAGAGGAGGCAGAGTATCCTGGAGCGATGCGACTAAGAAGACTTTGGGGTGAAAAATGTGAAGTATTTTGAGTGACACAGACACTAATAAGCAGGGAGGTGTTATTGCCCATGCTCAAGTTCTTCTGCGGCGGATGAACCCCTTGGGGCCGGAGGGGTCTCTGGATCTGGGAGCAGGCAGGCGAGCCTTTGGCAACATGTCCCCCCTCCTGCACAAAACACCACCAGCTGCCCCCGCCCCCCCCCCGCCCCCGTTGTGTCCTCCCATGGAGGCTTTTAGCAGCCACTCATGTTTTTAATTAGCTGATGGATTGCAAAGGGCTTTAAAATCACAGTTTCAAAATCTCGGAGCAGCAAGACCGTGGAGGTCTGTTGAGGTCTGGGATCCCCAGGATTTACCCCAAAAGCGAGGGGCTGCACAGGTCCTTTGGCACCCGCTGCATTGCAGCACCAGAGCCCCTGCAAGAGCTGCTACACCCCCCCGCCCCCGCACAGCTCCCGCCAAACCCGCCCTAGCATCAAAACTTGCACTTTCTGCCCTCCAGACAGAAAAAGGGGCCCCAAAATGGTTCAAACGTCATTTCATGGGACAGACAGACACACCCGCTGCCCCAATACCTACAGGTAACATCTGCACACAGATCACATTCAAAATAAGTTTCCCTATTTTTACATCTCTCAGAGGTTTGAATGGGGGCTAAATGTTTGGGGCTGGGTTTGGGGATTTTTTTCCTCTAGGGTTTGCTGAGTTTGTGCCAGAAAGGAGAGAGAGGTCAGCCCAGGCGCTGAGGCTCTGGCGGGGAGATGCCTCCAGGGGGAAAGGAGCAGAGGCGGGGGGCCTGTTAGCGCCCGGCAAAGCAGCGAGGGGCAGCTTCTCTTAAAATGCCCTTTCCCTGCTGGGAGCTATGGCTCCCTCCTGGAATTGCCCTTTCCCCAAACACGGGCATTCACGCCTTTCCCCTGGAGATGAAAATGCAACACGCTGCACATTTTTTTGGTAGAAAGCTTTGGGATTGCCCAATAATTAATCTCTGTACAAAATAGGTTTAAAATAGTGTCAGACACCGAGGGGATTCCTAATGACCAGAGAGTCATCTCCCACCTTTCCCTCTCGACCCCTGCTTCCGCAGCACTCCCCCCCTCCCGCAGCCTTGCCCCTCTCCCTGGCTCCCCCCTGGCCGCCCCCTTCCCTGGGGGCTCTGCTGCAGATTCTGCGCTGTTGGTCCCAGGGACGCTGCCAGCACCCCTGGCCCCAGGGTGGTCAGGCAGGGGACAGGGCTGAGCCCTGGGCCACACTCACTTTCTCCGGATAAGGGGCAACGTCCCTGCTCCTGACTCGCAGCCCTCCCTGGGTTTTGGCCTAGATGCGGCAGAAGAAAGTGCCTTTTAATTTCAAATAGGCCCAGAGCGTCTGTGTTTATGGCTCACGTTAACATTTTAACCCACCCGGTGAGAAAAAAAAAAAGAAAAACCCTGCACGTGTTTTCTCTCTTTTTCACAGCTACTCTGCAGCCAGGGCAAGGAGGTTGGTGGGCTCATCTTTTTGGCAGAGCAAACACACTTTCTCCAGCTGTCCTCACCTCTCAGTGAGGGCATGGACCTCTGCTCTTTCCTGGGAAGGATGTGCTTGTTTTGTTGTCGCCCTGCCTTGTTTTGTAGGAGTGATCCAGGAGCCCCCAGAGACACGCCGATTGAGACAAACTTGTGCCTGCTCCTGGGGAAGAAGTGACCTTCTCTACTTAGGAGCCAAGGTGGACCTCACAGAAGCTAAACCTCATATTGCAGGTCTTAGATGTGAAGATCTCTACCAAGACAAGAAGCACTCAGTGTCCAAACTGATTTTGCCTATGGGATTAACTATGGGGATGTGGGGTTATCAGCAGTGCTATGCTTTTCCTAAACAACCTGAATTTCCATCCCTGTGGAAAGCTATTCGAGTCAAGCATGAGTGCTGAAACCTTCAGTCTTGAGCACTCACATCTATGCAGGCTTGGGAGCCATCAATTTCGTGCATGGCAATTGCAGGGAGAGCCAGTACCTCCACCCTACCCACCCCATCATCAAATAGCTTTAATCATTCATTTCAGATCAAATCCTTCACACCGTATCACGCAAATGAGGTCTGCATTGCCATCCTTACTGATGCAATGAGCTTAAGAGATGGCATGGTGGTTGGGCTGTTGAATTTTGTTCTTTTTTTGATCCTTTTGTTTTGCTTGCATGAAGGATAACAGGAACGTGAAAGAAAGGGCAAGTCGCCACCACAAAACGCACTCCCAGCAGTGGAAAGTACATCCTCCAAGTGGTGTTAGGCACCACCACGCTAACCTTTCCACTTCAAAACCCTTAGAAAGGAACAAACGAAACCCCCAAAGCCAATTGCGTGTTTCCTATATCTCTTTATTGACCGCCACTGACCGCGTTCTCAGGTTGAGTGCCAGATACCAGTGGAAGAGGTGGAGCTACCCTAGAATTACAGCGACAGCAAGGGAGACGGTGTGTGTTACGCACAGGCTGGGGAGAGCTGGCTGGGGATGTGAAGCCTCTGCCCAGCGGCGAGCCCCCCTCTCTCCCCCAAGGGCCTACTAAGACAGTGGAAAGACGTGCTTGTCCTCGTGTCAGTCGTCCCGAAGGGGAACGACAGGGTAGTGGTGTGAACAGATACACTTAAACACTTTGCTGAAAAAAAAATATACCTTGCAACCCTGGAAGGCGAGACATTATTACTTCTCCGGTGGTTGCAAGGAACCCGTGGCACATTCATCGCATGTACGCAGGATCTCAGGTGTGGGGCTTGGCTCTGTTGCTTTTTCTTTAAGAGTAACCAGTTTAACTCTGCACGGGGTGGCGCAAGTCTGCAGGGCTTTTCCCCTGCTCCAAGCCTCACCTCAAGACTTGGTGCACCAGGAGCCAGCGTTACTCGTGCACTCCCTCCTACCTGACGGTGGTTAAGGACTACAGCACCAGACAAAGACCCTTTCACAGCAAGTACAACAGCATGGTAGCATGCGCCATCCATGCCATCCCCACAGCACAAGCTCGCAGGTTTAAGCTTCAAAGTCCACCAACCGCTCACCCAGCCCCTCGTCCCATCCAAGGGAAAGGGGGAGGAAAAAAAAAAAATAAACAAAGGGTGGGGAAGGGGGAGGAACCAACAAAATGAACCCCTTGAGATATTCACTGATATCTATGCAATGGCTCTGGGAATGAGACCTGCAGGCGGTGGCAGCCTGCGTACTGCAGCAGCAGGCAGGCTTAAGAGGAAGGCGCGGAGGTGGGCTTCTCCTCCCGGGACACGGGGATGGGCCTCTCGCTGTGGCTGGCGTCCATGTTGGAGGGGACCTTGGGGCCGGAGAAGGTCAGCATGCCGTCGTTGGACAGGGAGCAGGTGATGGCAGCCTGGTCCACATTGGTGGGCAGGCGGTACCGGCGGTGAAATTCACGGGAGATGTAGCCGTGGTCATCCTGAGAGGCAGTGGGGAAAGGGAGGGAGGCCCATCAGAAAGCCCCCGGCACCACGCCGCACCTCCCTCCCCCCGACCCTGCAGCTCCGTCGGAGGAGGGTCCACATTTGCCCTGGCTTATCGTGACAAAGTACTGCCAGTATCACCAGGCACATCTCTGCTTTTTCTTCTATTTTACAGGTTTGGAGGGGCAGGTGTCCCCCCTTGACGACCCTGAAGCTGCAAGAGCTGAGCCAAGCAGCAGGGTGTGATTTTGGCCATATTATAGGTTGGGATCTGATTTGGATGGGAGCTTTGCCGTGGTCTCTGATTTCAAAGGATGCTTGAAGAGAAAGTCTGGGGTTCTGCAAAGGTAAAAGCAATGCACGCATGCACGCCCATGTATTTCCTTACTAGGCAGCAATTCTGTGTCAGCCAAAGTATACAATCCTGGCCCCCTTTTTTTTGGCCAAAAGAATGAGAAATGCGCTTTTTTTTTTTAAGGCAGCCGTGAAAACGTCTGCTCTCTTCCTCTGGAAAAAATAACTATATTAAAAAATACATACTGTTTTCAGGCTAGAGCTTTGTCTGGCCAAAAAAGTGAACGAGAAGAATTAAACCCCTGCTGGTATCATTCACTTTTCAACCCCCACAGATATTTCCATGACATACATGTTAAAAGTTTCCAAGCCTGAGGCACTCGGTTGTTTTTCTTTTGTTTTGTTTGCTCTTGCTTTTGTCTCCTAGATCAGCATATGAAAACTCGGGTTTCACTCACAATTCTGGCTTATGAAAACTCAGTCCCGGCAGCACCAGGTGATGTTCTTTGTCTGGCCCAGTGTTATTAAGTGAACAATGGACATCATCATCTGACGGTTATGGAAGATGATGATTGAAAATACACAAAAGAAGAGTGGATTAGTTCGCTATTGGCAGATATCAGGTTGGGGCTCTATGGGAACGGGCTATGCCGATAAGGACAATCGATAAATAACTCCTTCTTCCCACACACTCTTTCTTTTTTTTTCCTGCAGCTGAGGACCATTGGAAAGAAAGAAAACAGAGCTGAGCTTTACTCCCCAGTTGCTCCACCATCAGCATCACATCCACTTACCTGTCTTTCACTGTGCTTGCCATGGATCTCCACAAAGTCATCGATAATCTTCACACTCAGGTCTTCGGGAGAGAAGTGTTTTACATCCAGCATGATTGTAAACTTGTCCCGGTCAGACCTCACCTGAAACGAGCATTGTTAGACAGTAAGACCCTGGCTCTAAGCGCGGTGGCAGCACCAGTGTCACAGCAGTTTAAAAGCCGGAGAAGGGGTAGTCTGGCGGCGGCAGGGTTTCTCCTTCCATGACTACGGGCCACAGGGGGGGTCTTCCTTCCCATTGCGTGGAGGATGGGGCAGTGGGAGGCTGCGGCAGGCGTCTGCACCATTGCTACTGCTCTGGGGAGAGACGTCACTTCTCGCGACTATTCTTGTGCCAGGGACCCCTTTGCACTCTGCCAGATGCACCCAGCATTTGTACTCAGCAGCGAGAGGGGATGGAAGCCAGCGTAACATTCTCTGATAGCACGCATTTCGTCCTTTCAGTGATTTATGGTTTCTTTATGGTCTTAGCTCTGGGAGGAAACCAATAAGAGGGGGCTAGAGAAAGCCCCCTGAGCTTCGGAGCACAGCCCCTGCGGCTACGCGCTCCTCCTACATGCTGCCTTCAGAGAATTGCTCTCGGGTCCTCCAGCGTGGGCTTGCAAAAACCACCGAGCTCCCAAGGTGGAGGAGGGGGCCAGAGGAATCTCCCCCTCGCCGGGGTCCTCTCCCACGCCGAGCTGCCCTCACGGGCGCTTACTCCGGGAGCAGCCTAGCTCTTCCCTCGCCATACGGCTGGCAGGTGCGAGGGCAGTAAAAGGCAGCCTTTTACATGTCGGAAACAGCCTTCAGGAGCAAAAATGGTTTCCGTTTCTCGAAGGGAAGCCTTCTCCCTGGCAAGGGTTTCCCTCCATGCCCAAGAAGGGGTGGGCGGGCTGTGCTTGGCCAGAGGTCCTCCTTGCTCCCTTGCCCCCCAGCGCGAGGCTACAGCCGCCGGCCCCCGCTGGCAAGCCATGGGTAGGAAGGAGCAGGTGGAGGTGTAAGGAGGGAGCGGAAGGAAAAGGAGAGGAAGCCGAAGGGCTCTTACCTCTGAGATGCCCGACTCCAGAACGCTGCGGAAGAGGGACTGCCTGTAGTAGGGGCTGATAGTGGAGGAGAACAAAGGCAGGAGATCATACTCGAGGAGACCCTCTCCAAAAAATTGGTCAAACAAACGGCTTGGAATGAGGGGTCCCAGAGCACGCTTGAACCAGGGGTGCTGGATGGTAATGTCCATGCTTGCTGGTGCTGCGACCTGTGGCTGCAAGGGCAGAGCGGTGGGAGCAGTGCAGCTGCTGGGGAGACAGCGATGCCTTGGCTGGACTGCGCAGTGCAGCCCCAGGGAAGCTCCCCCTATATATACTGGTCTCGCAGAATGAAGGCATTAGTGGGATTTCTCTGGAAAGACATGATCTCATGACGGAGGCAACGTGGTCAGCAGAAACGCGGAGACTGACCTGGAAGTGACAGTCTGGTTGGAATCGGCGCCAGATCTGCCGGAGGGACGATGCCAGGCTGTGAGACATAGGGTGCCCAGGGGTACTGGCAGGTCCTCTATGGGATCAAGCAGGCTAAACATGACACCCCAGTGGGCATCTCAAGGACGCTTATGAAGGTCTGCACTGTGGGTCTTTGTAACCCACCCTTGGCTTTTCATTAATTTTCTTCTGTTTCTGGCCCTCCTTGAAACAGAGATGCAAAGTTTCTTCCAAATAAAGGAAACAGCTTTCTTCCAAGTGAGGAAAAAGGGTTTGATTCAAGTTGAAAAAAGGGAAACTTTTTTTGTGACATGCTATAAAGTGTCTCCACTGCTTGAGAGGGGCCTGACCCCCCTGGCGCGGGGATCCCGGTGGGGCTGGCAGGGAAGCAGGACTGATGCATGATGCAGAGCACGAACACAGGTTTGACAAAACAGAAACTTTTAACAAACAAATGCTGTGCTAAAAGAAAGAAGGAAAAATAAATTCGGTCACCGACTGTAGCAGCAATCCCAAAGCTGCTCTTGAGGGTGTCCTTGTTTTGATTTAGGAGCGTTGTGGGAGATTTTACTACCAGGTGGCACGTCACAGATCCTGCTTAACATGCATTTCTGGTTATGGCTGTTTTGCATTTCTGTTTCACTTAAAGCCACCTTTAAGGGGTCGTCTGCCATCCCTGGATGGACGGGGGAAGGGGGCACATGGACAGCCCACTGCGAGAGCGGCAAGCTCTGCCGGAGAGCTGAGGTGGCCGGGTGGTGAAAGGGCGGCAAGGCTGCCCGGCTCCACGGCAAGGCTCGGCACAAGGCTGCAGTGACAGGCAAAACCCCATTTCCACTGGAGGCAGTGATGTAGGGACTGCGTCCCAGGGGCCTTCTGGGCAGCAGAAGCACGTACATCAGGAGCCTTGTGCGTCTCAGCACCTTTCATAGTCAGCAGAGAGCGAGGGGGAGAGCGGAGAGGGTACCTCCAAAAGGCTGAGGGGCTGAATCATCCTCTCACAGTGCCTGGGACTAAAGAAACTGAGGGTGGCTGAGCCCTGGCGCCAAGTGCTTCAGGAGAAATGGGAACAATCCAGGCCAGAGGAGCTACATTCAGAAAAGCACTGAGTCAAAGTGATGTTCAGCTGAGCATCGCCTGGCATCTAAGAGCCACATAGTCTTGGGAAGTCCTTGGCCTTGACTCCCACACATGACCCCTCCCCACACAGTGCATGGAGGCAGGTGAGGAAAAGTGGGAACCAGAAGATCCCGTTACAGAGGGTTTCCTTGACGGGAAGCAAAAAACTGAGCAGAAAAAGACCCAGAAAGGCAGTAGAGACTGCTAAGAAGACGGATGAGAATTTAGGTTTAACCTCACCCAGTTCCAGCAAGAAAAGGTCTTGTGGTCTAGCCATGGCTCTCAAGCATGAAGGCTTTTCTAAAATCAGGTGCCAAGATGGGATCAATCCCTCCTCAAGACATGGAAGAATAAACCACAACAGACAGACCTAACCCCCCATTCAGTCCCATTGTCCCAAATTTGTCATTTTGCTTGAGAAAAATGAAGGGAAAGCAAACGAGTCATAAAGACCTACCAACATTTTTCTTCAAGAGCTCTATGAGATTTGGGTCTGTGCCCCAGGAGAGAAGAAAATGTCTCCTCAGCCTCCCAGTATGGCAGACCTGCTAACCTTTATTTAACCAAATGGCAGCAGTGACCTGATATACGCAGGCTGAAAGGAGAGATACAGGTTCAAATCCCAAGCCACTCACTGGAGCACACAAAGCAAACGATTTATTTGGCTCGCAGAGGAGCAGGTGGGAACTGTGCCCTGACACAGAAAGTGAGACAGATTTTGGGGTCCAACATATCGTCTGGCCCCCAGCCATGTGTGAGGGGTGGATGCAATCCCTGCAGTGTGTTGGGAACATCCCCTTTGTATTTCCCAAACCAGGGGTTATACCAGGAGCCCAGGGAGCAACGCACACAATGGCAGTCTCCTCTCTGGGCATCTTTCAGTCCTTAAGAAACTGCCAAACCCTTGTGCTCTGACCTCCAGGATGTTCCTCATGCAGGAACAGGGGCTAGATTACTGGGACAGGGAGGAAGAAGGGAGCCCAGACGGGATGTACCTCTCTCAGCAACACCAACCAGCAGCACATCGGTGCTCTTAGGCACCAGGAAAGCAGCCGCTTGCCTACACATCACCACTTATCTCACTGAGGAGCCCCACAAAATCCATCATCTACCCATGGCCTGAAGCTTGCTCCAGGATCAGAGCATGTCTGTGTTCAACATGTGATGGGAGCAACCCATATGTTCAGTGGAATGATGGGAATGGGCTGTTGAGAGAAAAACAACAAATATGTCTTCACATAAATTTCATGTAAAATTACATCTATTACCACACATTCAAACACTTGAAAAGTGGCAGCCAACTTTATGGTTTTATGTCTTTAGTTTCTTGTAGACCCACATTTTCATGGCTCTCCCTAGAATTAATCACATCCATTTGTCATGGTTTAAGCCCAGCTGGCAACTCAGCACCACACAGCCGCTCACTCACTCCCTGCCCAGAGGGATGGGGGGGAGAATCAGAAGAGTAAAAGTGAGAAAACTCATGGGTTGAGATAAAGGCAGTTTCATAGGTAAAGCAAAAGCCGTGCACGCAAGCAAAGCAAAGCAAGGAATTCATTCCCTGCTTCCCATGGGCAAGCAGGTGCTCAGCCATCCCCAGGAAAGCAGGGCTCCATCACACGTAACAGTGACTTGGGAAGACAAACGCCACCACCACCCCAAACATCCCCCCCTTCCTTCTTCTTCCCCCAGCTTTATATGCTGAGCATGACGTCATATGGTCTGGGATATCCCTGTGGTCAGTTGGGGTCAGCTGTCCTGGCCGTGTCCCCTTCCAACTCCATATGCACCCCCAGCCCCCTCGCTGGTAGAGCGGGGTGAGGAGCAGCAAAGGCCTTGACTCTGTGTAAGCCCTGCTCAGCAGTAACGAAAACATCCCTGTGTTACCAAACCTGTTTCCAGCAGAAATCCAAACCATAGCTCTGTACTAGCTACTGTGAAGAAAATTAACTCTACCCCAGCCAACACTGGCACACCGTTTTGCCTTTGACAGGCATTTTTGTATTTTATGGGCAAAATATTTCACTGAAATGCAAATTTCATTTACAGAAGTTTTTTCTGATACAGACTTCACACTGCTTACATGCCTCTGGGCAACAACCAATCTCCTGAGAGTCATCGCATCTAACAGAATCCAACGGTGTCCGTTCCGAATGAGTTGTCCAGGCTCCATGTTCAGTCAGTGGAGGGAGACAGATGCCTCCAGATGGCTCACACTATAATGTAGGTGGGCAGGAAAGGTGAAATGAGGCACCTTTCAGCAGTGCCTACATCTCGACTGACTAAGGAGGGAGCCTTGGACAGCTGCCTTAGGGGAGGCAATCCTAATTCTAACCTCCTCCGGATAAGCAGAGCTGGTGAGATGAATCCCATTCGGTGGGAATTCGGTATGAGAGGAGAAAGCAATCACTTTGCACCAGTTCAGGGAACCATACTTCTCATAGGATGCACAGCATTTGTGCATCGTTATCACCTACTGAGCAAAAGGACTGAGATTTGTTGGTGTTCCTATAAAAGGAAGAAAAACTAGTGTGTATGCTCATGAGCGCACCCAAAAGCAATGCATCAAAGGCAGGGTCTCCCAAAGCCTCACTTCAAATTTAAAACATAAGTTCAATGCAAAAGGTGTCTTCCAGTAGGATCTGCTGTCTAGCTTACCTTTGAAAGAATCCCCTCCTAAACTAACATGCATAATTGCCAGCGCATGAGACACTTAGTAAGGATGTTGCCCAGGACAAGCTGCAGAAATCCTAGATCATGTTTCTGAGTGAAGCAGGCACTAGTGATCACACACGGCCCTTGCTTGTATTTAGCTGCTGCTAGTTTGCCCGCATGATTGACTCTCTCCCCTGCCAATTTCTAGGTGAGTCCAGTGCTCTTTCCAACCCCCGTGCCAGGCTCTGTACAAGCCCAACGTGAAGAGAAAAGCAAGAATTTAAGTGGAGCAGTGACTGGTCAGGTGTAACTCTGGAGGGGTTGTATACGATCCCGAAATGCCAATGTAACTGGGATTACTGTTCCCAGCAGCCTCAGGAGAGCCAAGAAAGACAACCTCTCTGCTCTGACCTGCATGTCCTCTCCGGTGAAGTGGTCTCTGTTGACCTGCAGAGGGTGCAACTCTTCAGAGAGCTCTTAGAGAAAACAGGAATGAGTTCCAGAGCTTTTTCTTTCGAACAGACCAGTCAACCCCCAAAAGTACAACTGTGCTCATTTAGATGGTCCTCTGCATTTAGCTGTAAGCTGCTTAGTGACAATCATCTCTGCCAATATTTAACGATAAAATTGTTACAGCATCCTAATCAAACTAAGTTTTCCCTTTAGAGGAACATTTCTATGAGGTAACAAAAAGGAGCTCATGACAACCACACAGAGCTAGGGCAGATAATAACATGATTTTGCTGCAAGTTTTCTTCCTACCAGTCTTGCTGTGGTGGAAAATACTACATAATGTGTGTGAGGGAGCTGGTGGGTAGGAAAAAACCGACCATGCTTTTCTTAATTTTACATAGACCTAGCTTTGGAAAGGATGCAAGAAGTCACAGAAGTCAGTAGGCAAGCACTCAAGCTAAAAGGGCAGGCTCACTAGGGAGCCAGCATGATCACTTTTGGCTCGTGAGCTGCTAAAAGCTCTCCCTAGGAATGAACACAGAGCATTACTTTCTTTTTAAGGGAAGAGACCTTTTTTCAGAAGACTCTTTTCCTGTTCCTCAAACACAGGCATGCCACCCAGGGCAGTGACATGGTCAGGAGCTCCAAACCTGTCTACCATGTCTGACCTGGGGTGCTGGCGGAGGAAGGAGCAACTGATTATAACCGCAGCTAGGCTCGTTTTCCTCTGCACTCAACCCCCATGAAATACCATGGAAAACACTAAAGTAGTGATTTCTGCCCAGTTTTGAATGCTGTTGATAGCTTGCTAAAGTTTATAATGGCTGGGAGGAGGTGAAGCCCTGTCACCAGTGCAATTTGCAGCCTGTGCTTAACTGTAGTGGGAGCTGCAGGGCTACCGCAACGGGAGGGCTGGCATGAGAGAAGGCAGATGTTATATTCTTTTTCTTATTAGATGAATAAGTGTTTCTCGTTAAAAGCAAAGAACACCTGAAAACCCCTCTTTGAGGATAGTACATAGCAAGAAAGAAGCCAGTTAGTGAGAAGGTTGCTACATGCTGAGCACCTTTGAAAATCAGGACATGTATTAAGAATTTTAAATATAGATCTAGACGCCTAACTTTCAGCAAGTGTATTTAAAAAAAAGAAAAAAAAAGCCAAACCAAACTTGGCTTGCTTTTCTTTTAAAGAGAGATCAGCAGGGGAGCAAACCCCTGCACTCCAGCAGCTTGGCTTAAAGTGTGAGGGGCTAAGCTTTGTCCTGGTGTAAGTCATCGTAGCTCTCCCTTCCCTCGCCTCTGCAATTCTTGTTCAATGAACAGGCAACCCCTGTACCAGCAGTTTTGTCCCAGGTAGTCCCCACTCTCTCCCACGTAGTTTTTGTCCTGCAGAGACTGTGTTTGCAAAGTTGCTGAACACCAGAGCCAGGGAGACAGCGATCACAGAAGGGGACAAGTTGTGGAGTTCTAGTTTTCTACCTAAAAATAAATCTTTGTCCCACTGTTTTTTAAGGCATCCATCTTATTGCTGGCCTTTGGGATTCTTCTACTCCACCATCTCCTTCCTTCCTATTTTAGAGGGATGGGGCGATTTTTATTTCCTGGCTTATAGCAATCCACAGTCTGATTTACTATTCAGCTGTATACTGGAAAAGTTAAATATCCACTCTCCTCATACAAAGACTGATATTTATTTTATCTAAAGAATTTATATAATACCAACAGTCTGCCTTGGCGCAGCCAAAGAGGCTTAAAAAATTACTGGCAATCCCTTTTTTCCACCTCAGAGCCCACATCCTAAACACTGAACAAATCCCATCAGTGTTTAGGACACATAACATCATTGTTGTCAAATCAATGGTGAATTTACGTGCTGTTAATCCTTGGCATTTATTCAAACAAGCTCAGCAAGTTTTAGCAGCACAATGCATTTTATGTTTTCATCAATGGATTTACATAGGGAATGAGAGATGCTCTTTGCTTCCCAGTCTGCAGCAGGGCGCCCAGAGAGCCGGAGATGCGAAGAGAGCATCTCACACGCCCAGAGAGCCGGAGAACAGGAACGGGAGCAGGTTTGGAAATTTACAGCTTCTAAGCAATGATGCTTCTCCCCATCTGTAGATCTCAGAGCACTTTCCAGCGGAGGTAAGTATCATCACGGTGACTGGGAACAACACGTAAAATGACTTCTCACCCAGAAAGGCAGAGAGGTACAGTCCGAGCCCTCTTCACTCCCCGTGTCTTTTCTGTGAATAAAACCACGGCACTTGCAACTCCGCAGAGCTTGCTGCTGAGGGTCCCCCTGCCTTGCAACCAGATCTCATCCCCGTGAGCTTTCCGTGGCCCCTCTTCCTGCAGCATAAAATATTCCCTTTGCTCTGGAAATTACATCCATTTTTTTTTCAGACCAGAGAATGTGAGGTTGTTTTGTGACACGATTTTTACTCATCTGAAGCAAATCATTATGCTGAGTGATATAACAGTTTGAAGAATTAAAACCTTGACTATTTTTCAGAGGAAAGGAGAAATTATATTAATTGGGTTTTTTTGTATGAACCTCAAATAAATAAATAAATATGATATATCTTCAGATTGAGACCTCTTTTTTAAAAAAAAAAAAAAAGAAAATCAAAACTTGATATATGGTTCTTTGATTTTATAAAATAATTTTGTTTCTTCTAGTGCTCTTGACAGTTTAGATGTGACTTATTTCTGCATGGTCAACATCAGCATACGTGCATTGATCAGATCATCCTACAGAGCCTACAGCAGAGTGATCCTATACATTTTTTTATCCAAATGATCAATAGTCAACCCCTGCAACGGGTATGGCATACAGGGAGAAGCAGGATTACCACAAGGAATGCTCTACCACAGATATTCACTCAACAAATAGGCAATGTAGAAGGCTTGGGAAGCAGATGAGACTAAGGGCAGTGTCTGGAGAGGGGGTAAAAGAGATTGCAGGAGGGGTTAGCCAAGGAGAAAAGTAGCTTTATTTGCTGGTCCAGGGAAAGAAGGAAAATGAGCAGGTGGAGTTGTTGTAATGGGGAAGGAGAAGCAGGAGGAGGAGGTCTGGAGGACCACTGAAAGAAGACTGGAAGAGAAAAGATGGTATCACGGAAGGAGGGTGGTCTGAGCAGGGCAAGCAGCTCCGCAAAGGGTGTTCTGCAAACCCTGCAGCCACTTGGTAATCCTGCAGTGAACCACACAGTCCTGGTTTCAGTCTGCCTCCCACTGACTGAGCAGGGCTTGGAGGGAAAACACTAGAAACCAAAGGTAGATGCTATTGCATGAATTGTTAAATCACACAGGAAAGCTCCAAAAATTGCCTCATTGCAGGTGATGCCGCAGCAAACTCAAGAGCAAGTCTGAGAGTAGGATTGGCACGGGGGATTAAGCTGTTTGTTGGTACGAGAGGGACCGTGGAGACCGGCTCACAGAGAAGACAGGAGGTGGACAGGGCAAGAAGGTGGTGTCACATCTAGAAGGGACACTGATGAAAGGGAGTTTGGGCAGATGAGTTATATTATTGATTCAGGTTAGATAGTGAGAAGCATCAAGGGACCTGTTGGTACTACAGAGGCTGCAACCAACACGATTCTCCACCAGGTACTGTGTGTACACAGGCTACATATATAATCAGGTTATTAAACTAGATAACCTACCGCCACTGCACAATGCAAACAGCATCTAGGTTCTACTGCAGGGAGCGCATCCTTTAACAGGCAATCACCGGGGTGAACCTCTCTGAACCTCCACCGGGTTCAGAAGTACCTGTGCAGCACTATAGGATCTGCAAATCTCCCTGTGCTGAGGAGAGACACAAAATAATCACAGCTTTCATCTGGCTCAAAGGGATCTGCTCTGTCCATCCAGCAGCCTAACCGAGAGCAAAAAAGTGATAATGATCCCCGTTCCTTATGCCTGGATGCCAGACGAGTCTGTTACGGTGGCAGCTGTCTGGTAACTTGGGAGAACTTATTTTTACAGTAGCTCAGCGATGGGAACCTTAGAAAAAAACACTTGGCAGAGAAAGACCCTAATGAACCATTTGTCTAAGCTGCTCCCAAATCCTCTTGCTGGGTTTATGTGCACTCATGTGAGGATGAGCATTAGTATGAGGGTGGTGGAGGTTACCAGCAAAAAGATTAGCGCGATAGGCCGGTGAACAAAATGCTGAGACCGGCTCTGTGTGCGTCACCGTGTGCGTGCACTGACGATGCCAAGGCCCGCTCTCAGCAATTCTTCTCAGCTGTTATGCACTGCAGGTTTATGGCTGCTTTGCATCACCAGAGGAGGGGAAGGAGTTGGTATGAGCCAACGATCCCCCTGACGTCTCTTACAATTTTGCAAAGTAAATAGAGCACACAGGTCGGGGACTGGAGCACACTCCTGGGGAGAAGACTGCAAACTAAGGGATAATCAAGCTGGAAAGCTTTGCATTTCCCAGACTTTAACCCATAGGAAAGCATTACACTCAAGCACAGCAGATGGGATGAGACTTGAGATAGTTGATGCAACACCGACGACCACGGCTCTGCTGTGTATAATTAAGGTTAAGTGATAAAGACCATCACAGCACCTCCAGTCTAAACCAACCCCACTTTTCCCTTTCTTATTTTTCTCCCCAGATGCTTTATGCATTTTGTCAAAAGGTCATAGGTGGGGGACCAAATACGGTGAGAGAAAACAAGCAAACAGAAAAATCCCTGCTGCAGCTGTTGAGTAAAAGAAATAATGGAATTCTGTATGTTACAGCTGTGAAGAGCAGTGCAGAGGAGAGGAGTTGCAGCTGTGGGTGTGATAATAGGAGGGAAATTTAGAGCAATCATTTTTAAATGCAGGGCCCCAAATCTAAAATCAATGCATTCAAACACAAAAGTCCTCACATAACATTTCTCACTTACAAGGGTGACACAGTGACCTGTAGATCACAGAGGAGCTTTTCAGTCACCCACTGAGAATGCTCTCAGTTATAAAGGTTGAAGCAATGCACTTTATGAATGGCTGTGGATGTAGAAGAGCGGTTCTGGAGGCTTCTGCTAGCATTTGGGCAGATGAGCAAATAAAAATTTGTGTTAAGTAATGTTGCCCACCGCTTGGTGCTCTTTCTCCACCTACTGCATGACAAGAGGAATGCTCTACAGTCTCACTGAGCTACCTGAGAAGTAACCCTCTTCTAGTGCTACGCACTGTTTTGCCACTGACTGAGTGTGTCCAATTTTCATTTCTCACTCCGAAGTCCTGTCTGGCTCTCCTCTCTGACTCCCCAGTTTTATTCGCTGGGATACCTCTGTGTATTTCTCTCCTGCTGAGTGATTAAATCTCTCTGTTAATGCTGTTCGGTCTTCCTCTGGGCCTGTGTTGCTTTACAGCCCTGTTCCATAGTACCTAAAAAAGTTGTTACTTCCAAAGAGCTGCTTGCTCTTCTCAACACCCCAGCAAAAAGCCCGCTCTTATGGCCCCGCTGTGGCCATCCTCTTTTCAGTGTCCCAGCCTATGCTGGAAGCTGGCTCCCACCCCAGGAACGACCTGAGGGTAAGAGGGATGACAGAAAGAGGGCAGACACTAAATCTTCCCTGTGGTAACAAAATGTGGTCCTGGGGGCTCCATCAGCTCTGCTCCTCTCTAGGATGGGTAATATTTCCCAGCTGGGAAGGTCTCACCCGCGAGGAGACTAATTACCCTGGAAGGGGAAAACGAGGAACCAGACATGACCACATTGGCTATAGTACTGGACCTGCTTACTGCCCACTGTGCTCCCCCCAGAAAAGCATCCACAGAGGGCAAAGGGATGTTTCCTGATAGAAAAAGCATTCCCAAGAGCCTCACAACCCAGCCTAGCACAGAGCACCCTTCCCCCTGCTCCTCCAACCCACACAGCTAACACCAGCCATCACGCCAGTCCCTATGCGCTCTGCTCCTCCTCTCTTGAGCTACCTTCTTCTGGAATTTGGGGGTTTCTTTTTTTTTTTTTTTTCTGAAGACAAGAGTTTCAAGAAGCTGCAACTGTGAGTGAGATGGTCCGGTCCTTCAGCCACTGTGCGCTGCTGCGGCTGCCCCACTTCATTTCAATCCCATGCCCTGATCCAGGGGACTGGGTTATCTTGACCTGCTTGGTTGAAGCAGTAAACAATCAGCAAAGAGAATACGTGCTGTAATCAATAAAAGCATGAAAAAAGATGGGTGTATATCTTTGAGGAAATGAGGACTGCCTTCCTGAAAGCTGCTCCCCTCCCTCCGGGATTCCCAGAGCCTGAGAATTTCAGGCCATGTAAATAAAAGTGCAACCCTTGCAACACCATGTAATAAATGTCTTGATACAAAGCAGAGGAGACGTTGCCCTGAAAAAAAACTGCCCTTCTTCAGTAAATGTTGTTGCAAGGGTTTTGACATGGCCGCACCATGGCTTACCGCAGTTGGCAAGTGCTTTTTATCTCCATAAACTGTAGCGCAGGCAATTTTTCCAGTGTGTTCACAGCATATCAGAAGCAATGTGCAGTCTTCGGTTGAGATCACAATACGCTCTACATCCATTTAGCATCTATTCCCATAGGTTGCCACACTGCAGAGTTGGCTTTTCCTTTACAAAGCACTCAGGCAAAACATGCCCTAGGGTCTGAAAATTTGCGCAGCTCTGGAAAGGGTCAAGCAGGGTCGTTGTTACCGTTCCCAGTCACACGTAAAAGACTTTTTTGAACCTCTGAAAAGCACCAACACCCAAACTGCCTGCAAGATGACCTGAGTGAGTCAGGAATCTCATCCATCCCATCAGCTTGCTCTAATCAGCATTATTCTCTCCGTAAGGGGCAGGCCTAGGTAGGTGCTCATTTTCAAATGGGCTTGCTTAGCTTTCATTTTCACCCTTAAGCCAGGATCTGATTTGCAAAGCGTTCATCTTCCAGCTCATCTGGGCCACAGACAACTAGATTTGCCCAAGCAGTCCCCAGGCAATGCGCCGTATTCTTCTAACACCTGGCCCAGGCAAGGATAGGCAAGAGGAGGGAAGCGGTCTTGTCAGCCAAACAAAAGAAGGTGAAAAAGGGAAGAGCTGAGGTTTCCAGGGTGCTGTTGCCTAGTTTCACACCTCTTTAGCTTCTTATCTTCCAGACAACAGTAGTCTTCAGAGGTAAGCACTAGTTTTAACTCGCCCCTGCATGCTTACTTCTCAAGCTGAATGCAGTTCCCTGGCCCAAACAGCCAAAGCTAAACCCTTCCAACACTGTACAAAATCTAGAGCTGAAATGTGTAGCTTGAGGCCTCCTTGGCTCTCTTAGCATGGCTGCTGCATCTGCGGCCAGGGAGGCTCCTGTTCTCCCGCATGTGGCACCTCCTGCCCCCTTTGCACCAAGTCCTCTCCTAGCCCAGACGCGGCACACGCACCCTCCATGCTACATCCAGCATCATGCCTTTGCGGGAAGGGGGCAGACACGGGAGGGGACCATCAGCTCTTCATGGCTGCATGGACTTCTACTGTCTGCAGGCAAGGAGTGTGCTTTAGGGCAATGCCCCAGGGACTCGGTGATGGAAGAGGGGCTGGCACACCATCGCCCCCCTAATCAGACAGCCACATTTGCAAGCCTGCTCCCCTCCTGCCCAGCGATAGGTGTTGGAGATGGCACCCTGTGCTTGACTGGTGGCGGTTAGTGACTGACTGAGGATGAGGAACCACCAGAGAAGGTGAACTGAGCAGCAATTTCCTTTTTATTCCCCAACCTTTAGCTGGACTGTAGGAGTGCTCAGGACCAGACATGTGGTATCTACCACATCAAAACCGAGTGAAGAATGACAGGTCTATGACACCTTGCTAATCCAGCTATGTAGTAGAATGTGTAAGTCTATACCAGCTGTTAACGAACCTGCATCAATATACCTGCTCAATAACCAAGCACTGCTAACAGGACATTTTTTTGCAGCTGTGACTATAACACCACTTCTGCTCTAGAAACACAGTACAGCAAAATTCCCATGACATTCCAGTGAAGACAACTGCTTAGGAAAGCAGTTTATATGGGGGAAAAAACAAGCAGGCTCTTTTGTAGGCATTGGCATACTGATTAAAGTGCCACGTATCTTGCCTTAGGGTGCTCATCGTAGCTGCAGATTTGTCGAGAGAGACAAAGGGCAGAGAGAGCACGTGTGGAAAAGTGCATGACACAGGCTTGGATGGGTACCAGCTGCCCGTTCAGCCACAGCAAAGATGAAAGCGGTCCAGTTTAATGACTGTTGCAAAGGTAGACCAGCAATCCCTCTTCATCTCGTGGAGATGCCTCCCTCGACAGCCATTTCAAGGTGGTGAACACGCTTATCACACACCACAAATGCCACTTGCTTCAAAAGAACTTTCACACTGTTCTTCCAAAAAACTGTAGCAAGCGCGTGCACTTCTCAGGCCAACAGTTCAGCCATTTTCAAATAATTCCAAATGTCCTGTGTCAGGTCAGGTTACAGCCAGCCACTTTCAACCTCTGGATAATAACTTCTTCCCTAGAGGTGTGCCAGGCCCAGGGAGCAGTCCCAGGCAGAGCCAAGGACTCAGGTGGAGCCTGGCAGCCTCTTGTTGCAGGCTCCCTCCAATCTAAGTGCATCTTCAGGTATGAGTCTCTTGTTTTAAGGAGAGTAAAGGAATACAATTCAGGCCTTTTTTTTTTTTGTGGTAGATGAGACCTGGAAAATCACTGGGACCCGTGGGACCAGCTCATTGAGACTGCGGCACCATGGCTAGAAGGTCTCCTGACTGCTGCAGCGTGCTCCCAGCCCACCCTTGCAGCCTCCCTGAGCTCAGGCTGGAGGGTGTCAGTGGGCTGGGAGCAGGGGGGAGCGAGCCGCGGGTGGCTGAGGCGAGGGACCCCCAGGTCCCTTTGCAGTTGCCAGCCCGCTGCCAGCAGCTGCCTGGGCTCCTCTGCCAGGGGCACAGGGAGGCCTTTAGCCATTCAGTGCAACCAGATGCAATATGGGCGAGAGAAGTGAAATCAGCAGCGTACATCTGAGCCTAATGAGTGCCAGGGGCTACAGGAAAGCTGTTCCAAGCGACAGGAGGTGCAATAGTAAAAAACCTTCCAGCAGTGTCAGTGAAGGGACAGGGGAGCCTCTTTAATTTAGGCTCAGCTAAATGCCTGAGTAGCCTCATGCCAGTTGCTGAGCCACTGAGCTATGCCGTGCCTTCAGCTGCCCTGTCCTAGCAGAGCTCGGGGTCCCTCTTCATGACACTGTCACCCTCCAGCTCTCTCACTACCTCGTACCGACACAGTTAGCAGAAACTACTGCTCTTGCTGCGGTTGTTTTAAACAGATTTTAATCTTGTGGGAAAACAGTTGTCTGGTATTACTCTAGCATTTGGTATTGCTCAGCTCTAAAATCGGGCTCCTGGGAAACTCCTTTTGTCTTTTGCTAATCCAGACAAGGATGGTAGGTCCTTTCCAGGACCCTGGTTGTGCCGCACCCAAAGGACATTTCAACAGCTATCCAGTGCTGCATAGGTTTCCTGCAGCAGATTTACACCCCTAGTGTTACTTACTGAGCTGGTGTTACTTCAGCTAGAGCTACTTTACAGTGCTAAAACTAGCACTGTAAATACTATCGATCTTGGCCCCTGCTCTGCAAAAAAACCCCAACAGTTCTCCTGCACATTGTGAACATTTGTTTCTTCCTAAGCTCCAGGGAAATGCTTTAAGGTAGCTAATAACTTAGCAGTAACAATACTGACCTTTTTTTCTAAGTCTCATCAGTTTCTTAGCCAGGTGGTAGCAAAGAAGTCTGTTGTTGCAGTTACTGCCCTGAAATTAAGCGCTAAAACAACAACGAGAAGAATTCACACGAGGCAACACAGCTCTTCAGCTGTGCCAAAGCCAGCGACTTTGATGCTTGTGCTTTCACAGGACTGACTAAACAGATCGATTAGATCTGCATCAGCCATTCTGCAAGTCGTAATTGGAAAATAATGTTTTCACAGGATTAGAGCTTCTTGCTTTGAAAAAAAGCAGCTTGGCTTTGGGTAAAATTTTCCAAGGCACCTATGTGATGCAGAGAGCAAAGCCTGATTTCAGCATGGGTCAGCAGACCTGTGGCAGCTTACCTGGCCTCTGTAGGGCAACAGTGGCAGTGGAGAAATGACAGCTTCAGCTCGGGCTTCACCTGACGCTACCCCTCAGAGCCTGCTTGCTGGCAGGTTTCTACTGCAATTGCTTTTGCAGGGTGAATCTCCTCCTCGGCCTCTTTACCTGTGGTAACTAAGGCTCCCTGACAAAAGGCCAGAAATGCAGTCCTGCATGCAGGCTTACCTGCCGTCCATGTTATGTACCTGTGCGTTCACACTGGACGGGGACAGCCTGACCAGGGCTGGCCCCCACCTCTTGCCCATGTCAGGGAACAATTTGGGTGAAGGCAGGATGAGCACAGCAATCACAGTGCAAACACCTGCACAGTGCAGTTGTGTAGGGCAGAGTGAACCCCTGGGAGCCGAGCAAAACCCCATGGCAAAACCACAGCCTCTCTTTCCCAGCTCTGGCCCCCTGGGGAAGCAAGATGGGTTGCAAGCAGCCTCCACTGCAGCCCAGTGGCCTCTGGAGGGGCTGTCTGCTGCCGCAGGACTCTGCAGGGAGCTGGGAAAGCAGAGCTCACATGCATTAGCCTCTTTAGGCCAGACGTACCACACGAAGCAAAGGGCTCCCGTTTTCCTCCCATGGGCTCCTGTTTTCCTCCCACGAGTTCCTGAGGTGTCACGTACCCATCCCCTCCCAGGGCTTCTCTGCAACCACCCCGCTCCTCTGCCTGCACCAGGAGTTTCCCCAGTGATATCACAACTCCTGCTGGTCTGGTAACACTTTCCTAACTGCTCCCATGTCGGTATAGGGTCAGGCAGCCTTTCCCAAGTTATCCCTCCCTCCCACACAGTGGATCCCAGATTCCAGTCCCTTTACAGGCATCTTCTGTACCCCCAGGATCTCCCCACCTCCCAAATGATACACCAGGCTCCCCCGGCATTGCCCAGCATCTATGTACTGAGATGGAGGCAGGCAGCACAATGTTGCTGGGGGCTCCCTGCTGCTCAGAGAGGGTCCCGGGGGGGACAGCGCAGCAGCACCCGTGCTGCAGCCACATCAGGGAGAGGCCACGCTGCAGAAGAGGGAGAGGCAAATTCCAAAGGAGCGAACGGCAGGCCTAGCATCCGAATCCTCGGGCAGCCCGGGACTCCTGCCCAGGCTGCTGGGGCTCACAGGGGAAGAGCCTGGGCCCACCACCTTGCTGAAGAGCCTCTCCTGCTTCTGGCACACAGGGGTCACTCGCTACCTTGTGCTGGGCCATGCGACGTGCTCTGCCGGCCCCTCGGCACCCATCCCGAGCGCCTCAAGCCATCAGCAGGGTCATCCTGGGAAACACTGCCCTGGGGTTATGTCCAGCTCAATTTCTGCCAAGGATTTGTAGTGCTGCATTGGGTGAGCCCTTCCAGCTGAAGGCCACCGGAGGGAGCCCCAGCAAAGCAAATGAGGGCTCAGAGGAGCTTCTGCATTTAGCGCAGTGGCCTTCACCCGCTCATCCCGAGGCCCTTCGGTGTCAGAGGATTATTTTGTGGGCAAGGGTGGTCATGGAAAGCAAACCGAGAACAGCACATCTGCTGTCAGGAGGTGTCCATCACTGCATGTCTGTCTGCTTCTTAGACCTTATTGCCCTCTACAACTGCCTGACACAAGGTTGTAGAGAGGTGGGTGTTGGTCTCTCCTCCCAAGTAACAAGGATCAGGACAAGAGGAAACGGCCTCAAGTTGTGCCAGGGGAGATTTAGACTGGATATTAGGAAAAATTTCTTCACTGAAAGGGTTATCAGGCACTAGAATGGGCTGCCCAGGGACGCGGTCGATTCCCCATCCCTGGAGGTATTTAAAAGATGGGCAGACGAGGTGCTTAGGGACATAGTTTAGTAGTGGACGGGTACAGTTGGACTCAATGATCTTACAGGTCTTTTCCAACCAAATGATTCTATGATTCTATGATTCTTTACTTGACCACAGGGCATGATGATGCAGAAAAGCTCCAGAGTCCCCATCAAGCATGTGTGCCACAGGGTCATGGGAACAGCCTGTTCACCTGGGGTTCTTACCCACGTCTGGCCCAGGAGAACTCCCACTGGATTTGGTGGGAGGTTTGTCTGACACAGGGAAGCAGCAAAGAAGCTTATTACACGTGTACTGTGCCTTGCCTTTCTGCAGGCTGTAATGACTGGGCTCTTTTCCTAAACAGAACAACTTCTGTAAGTGTATTTCAGGATAAATCTGGCACGTTCCTTTTTTTGTGAACGTGGAGCTGTGAGCAGAGTTCAACTGCAGACAGCAAAGGGAATGTGCAGGAGGTTCCCCCCCACCTACAACAGCTTGCTCTGATATTCCTGCTCTAGTTCACTGGCAGAAATACCTGCTATTTTTAGGTCTAATATTTGCTGATAAAAAAGTTCCACCGTGAGGGTACAATCCCACAATGGACTTGACCTAAACAACTTTGCTGCTACAGAAAGGGAGAAGCCTTACACTCTGTCTCCCTCCTTCTACCCTATCCTCCCTGCTTTCCCTCCCTTCTCCCACCTTGTGCTCCCATCTGTGCAGTGCAGTCTCATTTCCCCTTGCAAATTCTGATTGCAAGATAAAATGATTCAGCTTATTAACCCAGCCATTTGAGCAAGTTCAGTCTGCTTAACATGCAGTCAGGCAAGTATGAGAGATGGAACAAAATAAGCACTGGGAGGGTGGAGAGAAACCTGCCCCTTACACCACAGCGGAGCTAATATTAGCTAAGCTCCTGCTGTATCAGGAAACCATAACCAAATGAAGCCAGCTGGAGCCAGGTTGAAAATAAACAAAATGATGCAACGGGGATAGCAGCTCTGCAAGCTGCTTTCTGGAGGGCAGTGTATGCAAGGAACTTGCATGGGTTCCAGGGGCACTAGACAACTCCTTGGAGGAGAGATATAATAAGGGGTACTAAAGTGGTGAACCACTAAAGGCTCAGGAGGTCCCCTAAGCTGAATAAAGTTGGAGGCTGGGAGTATACCTGGGGAGACAGGGCAGATCAGGTATGCACACCCTGCTCTTTCTCTTGGGGATATGCCTTTTCTTTTGCCAGGCGCACACACCCACTAGTGATCTGCTGCCTCCAGCCAGACAGTAGTGCGTCCTCCCCTAGGCGGGGAGGGGATTCTCAGCATTTTCAGTGCAGACTGGCCCATCCCTCCTGATAACCATGCAGCCACGGAAGAGCCTGGGCCAGCCTGTGCTCCGCCACCACGCTGCAACAGCTGCTGCTGGCAGGAGGACCTGCAGAGGCTTCACCGCTGCTTGCAGGCACCTCTGTGCGCACAGTAACCCGTGCTGAGCAGGAAGCAGCCTCTGAACAGGTATGAATCAGTCCCCATAGCCTTACCTGCAAGCTCCTGCTGCACAGCCTGCGCCTCACCCCGAGGGAATGCTTCCAACAGCCAGGCAACGGCCAAGGCCAGACCAGACAACTGTTGTGATGGGCTCCCCACCACAGAACACAGCAGACAGGCAGAGCTCCCTCCAAATTTGCCAAAGTTTCCACCAAACTCTCATTTTCACTGCCTTGCTGTCCTCTCAGTCCTCTGGCTGCTACAAAGTACCTGGGGGCAGCGAGCAAGCAATACCTGCAGAAGTTTTGCAAGAGTACTCAGAAGGATCCAAAGAGATCAGCTTCTCCCACAAAATGCCCCATCCAAACTGTCCAGGACAGAACAGAGAGGAACTTCCCTCAAAGGAGCAGCTGGATTTGCTATTCTTTGACTTTGATTACTCTTTGACTTTGATTACTTTCCAGTCAATCCTTTTTGCCCTTGGGGCGTGTGACAGGAGCAAGGTGTACCACCGACAGCCCTGGGGCAGCACTTCACAAGGCCGGGAAAGGAGGTCTGAGACAGGAGAGCCAGGATTACACTCACAGGGGCAGGCACTAAGAGTGAAAGAAAAAAGGGTTCTCTCCTCCTTTTTCTGGGGAACAACAGGGATGCCTTCTCCTCACTCCCCCAGCCACAGCACAGTGATACCTCCAAGTTGCCCACATTTGGGGAAAGCCCAGGGGCAAGGGATGAGGCACACCTTGCGAACAGCACCTCCGTGGTCTTAGTGCTCTCCTGCCAGCTCAGTACCACTACTGTCTCTACGGGCTTCTCTTCAGGGTCAGGCTAGCACATGTCCTGAACAAAACTTGAATCCCTGCCTAGCAAGCAGGGCTAGAGGGCTATGGCAAAAGAAAACAGGGAGAAATCAAGTCATTTGCACCCAGGTAAAGAGAGTGTGAACGATGGGGTGTAAAAAATCAAGCCTCAAAAAGTTGTTCGGGAGGAGCCAGAAGTGAAGCTGCAGCCTCAGGCATTGGATGCACTTGTGCGCTCAGCTCTCCCTCTTGGCATGAATGAGGGGAGGCCACAAACACACCAGTGCTCACCGCTGCATGCATAATGTTCCCCCTACTGCCCCCCAGCCTGCGGGACCAGGTCTGCGCCCCTTGCCGGGGTGCTTCACCCTCACGGCCATCTGAGAGGTCCTGCTGCTTTGTGTGTGAGCGAGGAGACAGAGCAAGTGCAGAATGAGTGTGGAGAGGTGCCTTCACAGCGCCGTTTGGAGGTGGAGGGGCTGGATGTAAGACCTCCCTCCCTGTGAGCCTGGGCTTGGCGAATTCTCTCTGAACCACCAAGGCTGTTCCTAAATTATTAGCCTGACTCCGAATGTAGCCTGCCTGTCTTGCCGTTGGGAAAATCACCTGATTTCTATGCCTCCCCTGCAAAAGGGAGGACGATGGCATTTTTGACTAGCTTGTAAGCTCCTCTGTGCAGGGAGAGAGGGCCCTTCATATAAAGGAACCAGCATAATGAGGGTCTTGACCCCAGACCGCACAGCAGCTTGACGGACCAAAGTGCTAAAGACAACATCAAATAATGTGCTGAACTTAAAAGTCCTGCAGCTTTATTAATTTTCCTGCTTTTCAATTGAAAGGCACTCTCTAACAGCAGCAGTTAACAAATCAGCAGTGCTCCTAATCACAGGCTGGATCTCAAAAATTCTCAAAGGGAAGGTTTCCGTGAGACACCCAAATCTCTCACCCATGCTCTGCAGTCTCTGCAGCCTTGCTTCTCTAATACTGTTCTTCGACTCAGCCTTTCCTCTCCTCTTCCTTGTCATTCACCCTACCCCTCTGACTGCCCCTCATACCAGACTAGCCGAATTTACCTCAGCCCACAGCATCAAAGCACTGACAGCGATTAGCGCTCTGCTGTGAGTGACCTGGAGGACTCGAAGAGGGTCCATCCCCATGCGCTCAGCGGCAGAGTCCTTCACGCCTGCGCACGTCACCCGTGACACGTGAAACAAAGCCACAGCCAGTCTGCACCGGAGATGCTCCCCTCCCCTGGGCCCATACGGCGACTACGGCTACAAAGATCTCACCCTTTTCCATGCCCGTGTGGCATTTACTGGGGTTGCTATAGTCAAGGATCTTTGATGAGATCTGCTTATATAACCATGGCGATTACAGAAGTATAGGCATGGAAGTAGATTAGATGAGATTACTAGCTACAGCTCTGTTCTAACGTACACGAGTTGCCTTCACCGATTAATTTTTTGATGTTACATCTTGAATTGATTCTCTTCCCTCACGCTTGTGCCTCGTTCCAAGGGCTGTCAAGCAGAGAGCTGGTAAAATTGTTCAAAGGGCATGATGGCTGTGGGTTACTAATTATCCCTACACACGGACTGGTAGTGAAATCCCTTGAACCTGAGAAACCAAGTGCTGTGCACTGGCCTGGAACTCCAGGTACCTCCTTAATTAACAGAGAGTTCTGGGCACCAGCAACACGAAGGTGCTATTTTCCAGTGACTGCATGAAGTACTTCATGTACTGACCCCTGGGGTGTGTTTCTGTGTTCATTTTAATCTCTTTTTTTTCTATATGCAAGCATTGCAGTCTTTTGTTTCGCAACCATTTCCTCCTTGCTCTGCCTCTTTTAAAACAGCTGCTTCCCTACCACCTTATTTTTTTTCCCCCACCTCCTTTATCTCTCAACCAAATCTGGGTGGCACCATTTTCTCCTCGATCTGTGCTAGTTGGTATCCAGTGATGACAGTGGGCTTAAGAAAGCAGACCAAAACAGAGGAGGGGTTGTGGCAGCATTTAACCCATTAGCTCTAAGCAAGTTGCGGGGGGGGGAGTAACCTGCAGCAAGTCACTACCCCAAACAACCCCGTAGCAGTGCAGAGTATGTGGAAATCCAGGGAACACATCCAACCTGTGTTTCCTTCTCCCAAGTCCTGCAAATGTCCTCCTTTAGATTTGGGCAAAATAAAATATGCAATATTGAGTAGTTACATGGACTTCTGCCTTTGATTCCTGCTTTTCTCTGGAGACCCTATCCTTCATGTTTCCTTTACTTTGCTGGCTCGTGTCCTCCCTCCCACCTCTCTAGCTGGGCTGTCAACATGAAAGGGTTGTCTTCCCTCTCTCTTCTCACACTGCCTAGTTTCTGTCCCAGGTCCCCTTCTTTCCCCTAAGTGTGGGCCTGTATGCCAGGTGAAGCCACTTGAGGAAAACAAGTAATACAGTTGCTAAGAAGCAGCCTTTTATCCTCGCTGTGACATGTCCACGCCATGTTGCCTGCAGTGTCCATAGGCTCTGTCCACACCGCTGCCCTTCCATCAGGCAGATGCACTGCAGTATCATCTCTTCCAACAATGGTTAGGCTACATTGACACAAGGGGGGAAGATACCCCACTTCTCAGATAATCAGTTGCGATACCATTAACACCTCTAAGGTGGATGAAATTCCGGCTCTTTTGACACTGGATTAATTACAAGCTCATTGATATCTCACGAACTCACACACAAAAAGGCGTTTTCTTTCAGTTCTCGATTCATTCTTAGATATCTATAGAAGGAAGAAACATATGAAAAGACTTGGCTGCCATTACTCTGCAAAGCAGAGGTGCCCTCCCCGCTGGCACACCATGGATACCATGCAGGCGCAGCACGCTCCTGCTCTGGTGTGCCACAGTGCCGGTCTTATCAGCATGTGTATGGCCAGCCTGAACAAGGGGGGAAACGGGACACGAAAAGAGGCAGAGGGTTATGAAGTTCTGGTGGGGCTGGACTCCGCTGTCCCCACAGTAAGGTGTATCCCTGGTACAGAGGACTGCTGAGAAAATGAAGAGCAAGATGCAAGTGGGTTTATTTTTCAATAGTTCCATGACCTGGAAGGGGTAGTCCTGGTTCTAGGACTACTGTCTCACGAAACAGATAAAAGATAATTACTAGTCAAGCACTCTCTACCCAACCAACCACTACTAGCGCCGTACCGAACCCACAAGCCACAAAGCAGAACCCCGTGCAATTTTATCTTTCAGCTTGTCCTCTTAATGAGTTATTTTGGGCATCTACTTTTGCTGGAGGCATTGTAAGATTTCTGCTTGTCATGTAAAAAGCTGTATTTCCAACATGGGAGCAGCTGTTTTATTTTGTTTTCTAATAGCATCTCCAGGTCAAGTTACTTGTCTGTGGAAACACGGATCCCAGGGTCAGCAGACTTCCGCACAACAACTGACTTACAGAGTGTCTTAAGTCAAAAGCCACGGTCTGGAAGATGTTTTCTTGCTCTCAACAGTACACCACACACCACAAGCTAGAGCACAGGGAAACTGAAAGTGCATGGGGTCTTGAAGGTAAGGAGTGAGAACCCAGTGCATTTCACATAGTGAAAGCAGATTTTAATTCCTCAAGAAAAACATATTTCAATGTATTTTGGCTGAAGGCTTTAACAAAAACATTAAAGCAAAAATCAATGCCATTTTGTTTTGCTTATTATGTAAAGCATACACTCTGTGAACACCCATTACAGGCTGCTTTCTGTGATGAATGAAAACCACCAGGGGCTTCTACTTTGTCAGAGCTCATTGCAGGCCACTGCAGTTTTAGTGCCCTTGATGACTTGGGCTAGGTCAAGACTCGCAGCAGGTTCCCACCAAGTGACTGAGCTGACCTAGCAGCACGCTGCTGTTGAAAAGGGGCTGTCCCACTCCGTCATCACCCTCCTCACTCCAAGCTACAGCTGCAGCAGTCCTGATCTTCCCTCATGCTAGCTCTGGCGCTCATCGAACTGCTCAGCGAGCCAGTTCCGTTCACGACATGAGCAGGAAATCACTCTTATTTGCAGGGTTTGGCTTCTGCTGGTTTAGTGAGTTTAAACTGCAGTGGTAAGCCTAGGTGGGAAGCAGACCAACAGTGAGTAACCGAGGCAAATAAAAGTACATCCTCTAACACACCAACCTTACTGGGCATGTACACAGGCAAACCTAAGCAGTAGTACCTGTTCTCTGGCAGCAAGATCTTCTCAGACTTTGCCACGGATTTCTGCTCCTAGCCCTTGGATCACAATTGTGAATTTGAAGGGAAGTCAGGGAGCACAGGAGGAAGGAGTGAAGGGAAGTCAATCTGTCTGTATGTGGCAGAAGTTCCAGCAGAAAGCTTTTGTCATCTCAGTAAGGAGCAGTGGAGAACAGGCGAGCTTTACATCCCAAAAGAGTATGTACAGAAAGAGCGTGGCAGGACATACAGCGGTGCCAATGGGACTATCCTTGTCCTGTGATGGGTCTCCTTGTCTCTGAATCAGCTCAAACCAACTGAGGAATTTCCAGGGAGTGACACAGAAAGCAACCAGTTGGTGAAATGTTACTAAAATTACCACTCAATCTTTAAAGTAGATGCACTTTAAAAATATTTTGGGAGCATGACAGAAAGACATCCAGCTTACTTCCTCAGAACTGGACTTGCTGTTAAGTTTTGATTGTACTGTGCTAGAGCGCAATGCAGCAAGCACCTGTGCTTGCCAATAGTCCTATTGACTACAACTGGGGCTGTGAACACTATGTGAAATAAAACGTATTTGTAAATGTTTTGGGGAATTCCAAAGTATCTAAGAGACAAATTTCACTTGTAATACACTAAGTGCTCAGTCTTTGTTTTCTGTATGAACAAAATGAGTAAGTTCGCTTTCCTGCAATGATCTTCAGACCGGAACAGCACTTTTGTTGCAAATGCTGATCAGGCTGTATAGTATCAGTCTTCCGCATACATTACTATTCCATTTCAAAAATTTCAATTCACTTGGTTCAAGTTTGCAGCTTTTGCCCCATAATTCCATGAAAATTCCCAGAAAAACCAGATAGAATTTGGTCCTACCCTCCACCCTGCTTTTAATTAAAATGCATATTTTTCTTTGTGGTTCAGCCCAGTTTTATTTGAACTCCTTCAAAACCTGCACATTCCTGCCTTCAAGCAATGACTTTATTCCAGCACTTGGAAGTCACGGTAACAAAGGTCTAATTTGGATTTCTCATCAGCATCCTTTGTAGCAATGACTAGTTGCAGGAAGACCCTTTAGCTTCCAAGCAGCATCCTCGTCTTCTCTACAATCACATAAACTGTTAATGCTGCGCCCCAACAAGCCCTTCTTTCATGTCTGCCTTCGGCCATTTTATTTCAGGTTGTCAGATTTTGAGTAGCCACATGCTTCAATACCCATCAGAAGCTTCTAGATTTCCTCGAATCACTGGCTAAGGCGCTGGTCTTCTGCTCTGAGCTCGCTCTGGCAACATTCAGATCGCTTCAGAAGTTCGGGCACAACACCCAGATGGCCACACAGAACCGCAGAATAGCAGGAGGGCACGACTCAGAAATTTGGGCACGCCACCTGGACCCGGAGGCACAGTGATTTCCCCAGCTGAACCACTGGCAGAGCGTAACGTGCATCACTGCTGCAACGCTCCCGCCGAGACACACGCCAGCCTTGGCGGGCACGAGAGCGGCCCGCAGTCCCCACAGGGCGGCCTCCGTTCCGCCACCGGCCGCTCAGGCCCTCCCCGGCGGGCAGCTGGCACCCCCTCTCCACGGCACCACCTCCCGGGCTCCTGCGGTGAAGAGGCCCGCTTTTCCCCCGAGCGCTGCCGAACACAGGGCTCTGGCCTAGGCGGCCGCCGTCCCACACCCGCGGAACGACCGAGCCCGCTCAACTACAGCGCGACGGCCCCGCCGCTCCCCTCCCCCCACCCCCGCCACCCCATGCGCGTGCGCCGCAACGGCACCGCGTGGCGCACCCGGACCCGCGCGCCCCGCCTGGAGGGGGAGGGGAGGCTCACGCAGCTCCCCCAATGAGAGGCTGGCGGCGCGGCGCGCATGCGCAAAGAGCAGTGCCTCCACCCCCCCCCCCCCCCCCCCCCACCCGCAGAGCTCGGTTGAAGTGTTTCCGGCGCGGCGACTGTGACGTGCGCGGTCGGCGCCGGGCTGTCCGGCGGGCGGGCGGTGGGAGATGGCGGAGTATCTGGCCTCCATCTTCGGAACAGAGAAGGACAAGTGAGTGGCCCATCCCCCTTTCCCGCGCCGCTCCCCGCGGCTTCGGCGCCCTGGGGGGGGAGCTCGGGGGAGGCCGGAGGCTGCTGGCGGGTTCCGCGGGGCGCGGGGCCGCGCAGCGCCCGCCTGGGCGGCCCGTACCGATCGTGGCGGTCGGCCCTCCCTCCCCTTCCCCACCCCTTCCCCCGCGGGCCCGTTTCTTCCACTCCCGCCTCAGGGGCCTGTGGCGCCCCCGGGACCGTGGCGCGCGCCCGGGAGTTTCGCCACCGCCGCGCGCTGGAACGTGGCGGCGCGCGGCCGCGGAGGGAAGAGGAAGCCAGGCGGGCGCGCTCCCCTTCCCTGCTTCCCCCCCCCCCCCCCCGCCTTCCCCGGGCCCGCGGCGCGGCGGCCCCTCCTCCCCTCCCCCCTCGCTGGAGCGCGCGTGCGCGCGCCGCCAGAGACGGGGAGGGAGGGAGAGGGCGCGCGCGCCCCGCTGGCCGCGTGGGGCCTGCGCGTGCCCGCGCCGCCGGCCCCGCCCATGCGCTTCCCTCTCCCCTCCCGGGCCGGGCTGGGTCTGTTCTCCCCGGGGACCGCCGCCTCCTCCTCTTCCTCCTCCTCCTCCTTCCCCCCCTCTTCTCCCCCCCCAGCCCTCCCCAGCCGCCATGCGGGTGTGCCCGCGCCTCGTGGCGCGCTGCCGGCCCCCTCCGCCCTCCTCCCCGCCCTCCCCCCGGCGGCCGCGCTTCTCCGGCGGCGGGCGGGAGCGGCCGGGGAGGCTGGACGCCGAGCTCCCCGCCGCCCCCTGCCAGAAAGGGCCTCCTCTTCCCCTTTTGTTCGCGTCTCCGCGCCTCGCAGCAGCCCGAGAGCTTCCGCTCTGCTGCAAGGACGGCGACCGGTTATTTCTCCCCCCTCCCCAGGGTGCGGAGGATTTCCCCGACTGCTGCATCCTGATCCTCAGGCTTCTGCCTGCAGCCTTCCACGCGTCGGGAGCGCCTCTAGTTTCTCTGGTTGTTGGAAGCATACTTACAAAACCCTCCTAACGAAAATTTGGTCACCGTCTGCCTGACCAAACCAACGTGTTTTTCCGGTCGTAAAAAAGAAAGGGGGCATCGATGTGCTGCTGGACTAAATTACTCTTGTCAGCCTCTGGCCGTGAGGCTTCCGTTTTCCTCCTACTTTGTAGTGCTTCATGCCGGTTCCGATTCGCTCGTCTGTCGGAAAAGCGGTACCGGCAGCCTCCCTTGAGCTCCGTTACTGTAGCGTCCTTTCCGATATAACGCATTACAGTTGAACCGCATTAGCGTATGCCAGTACAGCAGGCATGAAATTCCTGTACTGGTCTTATTTTTCTATTCAAAAAGCAAGCAGAACTCTCCAGAAAGTGTTGAAGTTGGAGGCACTATTGGAAATTTTGTAGTTAGGTATCTGGTTTTTTGTTCCAGGGTAAAGTTCAGAAAAGACAGTAAGTATATTGTAACGTGAAATGTGTATTTTCAAAAACGTAATGCAGAATAAGCATGTTACAATTTTACGGTAGAATGTTTTGCTAGAGATCAGATACGCTTTTGTACTTTAATATTTCTCCCTTCCATGAGTTGATGTTGGTTATACAGGATTGTGGAAAGAATTGGTGTTAACTGTGAGCGTGGGAATAATAATCTTTCTTCCAGGAGAATTCTTATATTTCACTTACATGTATAGAGCCCATAATAGTTTTCTTGCCCTTCAGAATTTTGCATTCAGTTTTCCCAGTCAAGGTAACTAAACTCCTTATGGTTTTCTTTCATCATTCCATGTGAATTACACTTATGTGTGAGAGTTTGACTGGCATTCCTAAACCAGCATAGTTTTGAAGGTGTCATTAGATGATAGCTAATTCAAGAAAAGCTTGTGGTTTAAAAAATATTTATTGAATGCGTCCTTTTTAAAATTAACTACATTCATGGAAATGGCTTAATTAAATGAATTTCTTTTGCTTATATGTGTTCTCTCTGTAATGTGATTTTTTTTTTTTCCCCTCTTATCTGACTGACTTCAAATACTGTGTTGGCAGCAGTCTGAGTTACCATTAGAGTATAACTTTAAACAGGTGGTTTACAAAACATTAGGTAGGTGCAACTGTATCAGCTTTAAACCAGGTTATATTGCCCAGACCACGGGGTTGCATGAACTAAGGCACAAACATATAGCTCGCAGTGTAACTTTTCAGACTGTTTTTCACATTATTTCCCGGCCCATCACTCAGTGAAACCAATATAAAGAAAAGAATGGAGAACCAGAAGGGTAAAGCAGTAGTGATCTCTTCTGTCTGTGGTGGTGTCATGAATGCACTTTGGGTTTGAGTAGCGGGTGAAATTGATTAGATGACTCACTGTAAACTAGGGGTAAAGAGGAATGAATACGAATAGATTTGCTGAAATGCTTTCCA
>BOSO01008437.1:49229-72441 GCA_018403395.1 Gorsachius goisagi
TTTTTTTTTTTTACTTGCAGAGTCAACTGTTCATTTTATTTCAAAATTGGAGCTTGTCGTCATGGAGACAGATGTTCTCGGTTGCACAACAAACCAACATTTAGCCAGGTTTGTTTTCCTTTTGTTTTTCTCTTGTGGAAATATGCTCTTGCTTCTTTAAAATGTAGATTCTCAGATACAAGTGAATAATTACCAAGCTCCAGATTAACTAGTTCACTTTTGGCCCCAGTTTATATGGGTTTTTGCTTTTTTGGGGGTATTCCATTTACTTCTCCCAGCATTTCTAATTATCTCCTGTCACCCTTAATGGCTGCAGGAAGCGATGGTGTTGTAAGCTTGCCTGTAGTAGAGACCAACCAGTGCTAACTTTCAGGTGAGTGTGCCTTCTCAGTGGTGTTTAGGCACTTAAACCATCCCAGATTTTTTTTAGTCACAAACAATGGCAGCTGTTCCACCTGTCTTAAAGGTGTGAACTTAAGTCCTTTATGCACATAATAGAAGAAAACTAATTAACAAAAGCAACTCCTCTGTCAATATATTTGCTCTCTGACCCAGGCTCTTAAGTTTCAAGAGTAACTTAGATATTTGCTTTGAATGTGAAAGAATTGTTTATTGAAAACAGCTTGCCTGGTTGCTAAGGGTGCATACATCAGCTGACTTGACAGATTAAATAAACTTTGGCTATATGAATATTGTTAGAGACATGATGTGTGACTGCATGTCTGCCAAAAAAAAGGTGCGGTGGGTGATAGGGTTTTTATTAATGAGCTCTGTAGCTTTTAGAAGTTATGTTCCTGGAGAAGCGTGTGCTTTGCCTTTTTCTGTCACTGCTGATTGTCAAGGTATACAGGTAAATAGATTTCTTTGTGAGTGCTGTATATGATAAGCATTGCTACCCACAGTTTCTAAACAGCACTGACACAGGAAACCGTTGTGGCACATGAAGGTTTTTTGTAAAAAAAGATGTAGTTTGGGGTTTTTTTCTTTTAACTTAAAAGACTGCTGCTGTGAAAGTTATCCAATTTCAAAATATTTTCTAGTGGCTAATGACCTAAATTCAGGTCTCTAAACAACCAATCACATTTCAGCACACTCCATGTAGGTCAGCAACATGGAGTCATTTTGAAAATGGACAATATTCTTTGAGATACAATATTTACATGAAAAATTATTAAATCCCCAGAAGTGGAAAACTGGTTTTGTTGATGAAGTACCAACAGTGGTCCCTGTAGACCAGTAACCCAGATAGCCCCCCTAGAACTACCCTGCCCGCTCACACAGTTTAACTTCATGAGCACCATCACTCTGAACTCCGGTTACGTGAATAGCACTTGCCTATGGTGTTGGTTTGAGGAGCAGGGCCTATTTGATTCCTCCAGTGATGTCTGGGACCCTGCGACAGTGCCACACCTGGCAGCCGTGTTGTATTGTGACATCTCCAATGTACCTGGCAGATGTGTAGGGTTCACTACAGAAATCTTTACTTGTATGCAGATTGATAATCAGCTGTGATAGAAAATGGAGGAACAGGTATCTTGCTAATGGGAAGCTACTGGCACCATAATTTCATCTTGTGTTCCTATTGCGGGTGCTGCTACTTTATAGAAGAGCTGTGTTAGGAAAGGTCATCCAATCCAGGGTGATCAAATTACTGCCAATCAGCAGAAACACTGTAACCATACGCATGTTTCTGGCTCTCCTCTCCAATTGTAGGCTAAACATAGTTATTTTAAACCTGGGCCACGGAAACACAAAGCTTTGGTTGGTATGAGCATACCTATTATAAAACAAGTGTGTGGTTTTTAAATGCGATGTTACGGATTTTTTTTTACATGTTAAGTGGGCAGCATGTGTAGGTATGACATTGCTGGTCCTGTGACTTCTTTAAGCTCTGAATTCTTACTGTGACTAATAATAATGTGTAAGCTAAAATTATTTGGGGATTGCGATTCATACTAACACTGAGCTTGTATTTTAAGTAATCGAATTTCAATTTTTGAGCTGCTTACAGTGATATGGACGTTTGGATTTTTTTTTGTAATATTAGTTTACTAACTTAAACATGGTTTGTTTTTTCAGACAACTTGATTTTAAGAAGAACGGTACAAATGTAAGGTTTCAAGTCTGCCTGGGCTAATTCTTCAAGTAAAAAGCAGAAGGGCTAAAAGGATATTGTCCTTATTTGAAGGATCGGAAACATGTGAAGCTATGATGCTATTATATTATTTAAACAGAAATTCCACCAAGAAATTCCTGATGCACAAAACGAGACGTAGCTCTTGCCTAAAAACCTTACTGTCTGGTGTAACATTTTAGACTCCGTGGCATGATGTATGATATGCTGTGCACATAACACTATTTTTTTCCCTTAGACTGACAGTAATGAATCTGGTCTCGAAAGCTAGGCATCTCCATAATATCCTGTAGTTTGATGTTTTAGGTTACTGTGCCTCACAACTCCCATGTTGAGGATAGCTGTTAAGACCAATGCAGCTCTTTCTTGGTGGTTAATTAAAACTGTTTTCATAATATGATGGTCTGGATGCAATTTTGGAAGATATTCTGCAAATACAAAAGGAAGACTTAAGAATAAAATATTACTTTTAGCTGTTTGCAAACAAGTTGTCTCTTTGCAATTGTCTATTATATGCACAGCAGCCAGTAGAATTCCCCTTTTTATTTTTTTTCCCCGCAGACCATCTTGATTCAAAACATCTATCGTAACCCCCAAAACAGTGCACAGACGGCTGACGGCTCACACTGTAAGTCCCACAGTTGGAGAAATTTTTTTAAAGAATGGTGTTAAAGAGCCCACTCCTAATTATGAGAAAATAATGTTGGCTTCTGAGCTGCTGACATAAAGCTGTTGCAAACAGGACAAGTGACGGAACTCTTCTTGCGCATAGATCAAGAACTTGTGAAATGTGTGCGATTCAGAATGCAGAATTGACTGCATAAATTGGACTTGATGCAGGTTCTCTTCTGCACTGCAAAGTAACACTGCATTCTTTTTGAAGGGTTAATCTGCAGACATTTCTCAAATTCTTGATTTAACAAAAAAAATAAATAGGTACATATGTGATGTACGGTAAGTTTCCCGAAACTGTGGGTTTTCTTTCATCTTAACTTTTTTAGGAAAATGGAGATTTCATGTTATGCTGTAATTATTGTATTACTTCCTTTCCTGGGGTTTTGCTACTAAGAAACCATTGAGTAAAACCAAATTCAAACAAATTGCGATGCTTGTAAGTTGAATACTGTGTTTGGATGTCTTCTGTTACATATCTGCTTGAAACCATGCAAAACCCCTCTATAATAATATTGGTGAATAAAACAAAAAAAAATACAATAATGGAGTATCATGAGATCTCTATTACTTTACAGTGTTAGGTTGATTCAGAAAGGTCACCAGCTAAGTGAAAGTTCTCCTTGGGAGAGAATAACCACCTCTCTTTCAGCACAGACTCGGCTAAAGCGACCCTAAAGGAAACCGGTTTCTTGTTAAAATTATTTTCCATAATATAAAGTTGTTGCGTTTTGTATTTCAGACCATTGCCCTCTTGAACATTTACCGTAACCCTCAAAACTCTTCCCAGTCTGCTGACGGTTTGCGCTGTAAGTTCATACAAGTTCCTTCACTGGTTCCCTGGGCTTGATTGTCAGAGCTCAGTGTCGACTTAAGCTGGTCTACCATTTTAGTTTAACAGATCAAACTGACCACGTTTCATTAAATGTGTCCAAAACAAACAAACAAAAAAGAAAACGACCCAAAACTCTTTTGTCCCACTCACCTTCCTCCCTACTCTCAAAACTGAGGGGAATCTGAATACCATCTATTAAATCAAAAAGGGTTGAAATTGTATTTCCCCTGTAAAGCAAGCAGTCTTGGTTGCACTGCTTTCTTCCCTCCTCCTTTCCCCCTGCCAGTTGCCTGCATCCTAGGAATGCTTTTCTGTATGTTCTGTGCTATCCATTAGGTTCCACTGTCTAAAAGAGCAGGACAATGACATGTTGACTTCATCCAGAACAAATTTCCTGCTCTGTAAATGTTAAAGAGAACTGAATTTTAAACTTTTCAGACTCCATGCAGAAATTTGTCCTAGGTTAATGCAGCTTCTGTTTAGAGTCTACTCTGGAAGAAAACAGTTTGACTGACAAAACACTTCCCTTCTGGCAGCTGTCCTTTTTGGATAGGTGCATGCTTAAAATTCCTTCCATGCTTTGAAAACTCAAATTCCAAAACCAAGTTGCATATTTACCTAGGAAAATATATCTTTAAAAGTACTTTTGAGGAGGGGAAGGCATTTGGGTATGGTCATGAACTAATTTAATGACTCCTCATGAGGTAGGAATGGGCATAAGAAAACATACCTACTGTGAGACTGGCAGAAGTTAAATGACCAGGATTGTTGATCTGCGATTACTGCTTATCACTGTGATTGAATCATTAATATTAGAATAAGATTTTCTTAAAAAAAAAAAAGTTTTAGGACCAAAAAGGATCGGTGTTACTTTCTAACTAATATTTCTTATTGAAGTGAATATTGACTGTGTGGTAATAAAGCTTTGTTTGGCTATTCCTTTTTTTCACTGTCGGATTTTAGACTAGTCCAGATTAGTTACCAGCATTTGATTAGATATGCTTTGTGAAATCAGCCACTAACTTAAAAGTCAACGCTGTCTCTTCTGCTTCTAAAAGTAATAATGGCCCAATTAAGTAATTTGAGTTTTTTTGTCACACAATCAAGCTAGATACGTAATGACCTGTGTAAGTTTGTCTAGATGCTTAAATGGTTCTATTGGTTTGTAGGCTTTCTTGTTGCAGATGCTTAGTAGTTAATGCTGTTTCAATAAACCAAAAAACATATAGTTGGGTATTTCCACTCTGTCCCTAAATTCTCAATGCGCTGGTAACTAATTTGCACAGAGTTGCCGCAGTTTGGTCTGTGGAGCTGTTTAGATTGCACAGCTGCAAGAGTCTCGAACAGATTCTCGAGCGTTCTGAATGCTGGTTTCCAACTCTAGTTTGTCTTGACAAGCGGGTAGCTACGTAACAGAGCCTGACTGTACCTCCTGAGGTGGAGCTGGGGCTCTGTTATCAGTAGGTTTGCTGAAACTCCTGGCTCCCTGGTTTCGGTATTTGTCCCTACTGAAGTACTGCATGTATTTTAAATGGATAACTTGGGTAGCTATTTAATGCTTTTGTTGTTGTTGCTTAACTGTCTTCCTTTCTATTGCCGTCGTAGAGGATTAACCTTAGTTTTGAACAGCAGTAGTTTTCCTGAGTATTTTAATTAGTGATTGGGCTTCTCAAGGTTCAGATACCGGTAGCCCTGGAACATGAATGTTTGTAAAGCTTGTGCATATGTATGCTTCCCACTTCAGGACATTCAAGTAGTCATTAACTAACTATTACTTATGATCTCCTAATTTGACAATGGAATCTCCTTGTAAGTTTTTAGCACTTGTCCATCTGGTAAAAAGTAGTTATTCCCAGTGTGGCTCACAAGAGCCCCTGTCTGATACCGTTAAAAAAAAAAAAAAAGTCCTTAGGTATTAGTAAGCTGTTATCAGTGGTGTTGGCAGAACCTTGGGAATATAGTTAAGTATTAAACTGTCTAGAAATACTGGTTTAATGTTTGATATTCCTTAATTTGCTATGTAACCATGGGGAATAAGAAAGTTCTTAAAAGCAAGTATGTTTCAAATGCAAAGACATTGTTAGCATAAACTATGTAAGAACTGCCCCTCAGCCTTCTTCAGGATGTGAACGGGGTGGAAGAGAAGTAATTAAAGTTCCAGAGAGTGTGGCTGGTTAATATTAGAGCCTTTGAAGAAAAATGTAAAGTTCATCCAAATGGTAATATTAGCCAAAAATGACTGAGCCCAAAGCATCTCTTGTTTTCATAGCAGCCTGAAGCAAATAAACTCAGCTGTGTTGGCTCAGTTTCTTGTCTTTCACGTTCTGTGAACTAAAACAGTACTGTTTGTAATTTAAAGGTTAGAATAGTTTTCTAGCGTAAAATGCAGGGTTCATTTTAAAACAGCTCCGCTTGATCTTAATAAACCACTTAACTGCTGAAGAGCTAATACATTAGGCTTTAATGTATACAGCTTAATGTAGTTTAAAATGCTGTAGACTGGAAGAAATAAATTCATTTTTATATTCATAATGCTTTGAAAAATCAGCCAAACTTAACGTTGTTTTGATAGCAGCAGGCAAGCAGCGCTCATTTCTAAAGTCCAGCTTGGAGCATGAAAATAATCTAACCTGAATATATGGCTGGCTTGTCTTGCACTAAAAGGTGTTCTGCAGGACTACAGAAAAACTCAGTGATGTTTAATTTTGAATAAATTAAAATTGCTCTCTGTTGCAAAGCATTATGGTACCCTTCTTTGAGGGCACCGAGAAAACTGTGTAATTTCAGTAACTATTTTGAGCAAATTAAAAAAAAAATTCTGGGCTACATTATGTTGTAAACTCTCAAATGCTAGTGTATATGCTGGAGAGGTGGACGTGTTTAAAATTAAATTCTGCCTTTAGGAAGAGGAACACTAAATTGTAATCATGCTTTAAAATATGCAAATGTAACAAAGCACTTGCCTTCTGTTTAGGTAAAATTGTTGGTAGACAGAGGGTGGGACTGTATGTTAAATTTCAGTGATATTTCAAAGTAATTCCTTTCCCCTTCCTTCAAATTTGTGGCATACAAGTTTGGCTTTGATTAAAACTTGTTTTGATTTGGTCATGTCAATGTAATGTTTTGACATATACTTTGGGGACTCAAAGCTCTTCACACATACTTACTTTTAATATTCCTATTAGTTAGCTCCATGCTATATGGTGTCTTTTATGCTCCAGATGGCCTCTCTAGATTGTTTTGTAGTTTGATCAAAATCTTCTTCCTTATTTATAGGCTCTAATCAATATGACTCTTGATTTTTTACAGGTGCTGTGAGCGATGTTGAGATGCAGGAACATTATGATGAATTCTTTGAGGTACGTAAAAATGCATTGAAATGTTTATGGATTTGTCAACAGAAATTAGATGGATCCATAGAAAAGCTCTTGTTTCCTCAGGTGTTCATATAAAACTTACAACTTTCAGTGCTAAATATTTCCTGGTATAACCTTTGGTTAGTTTGGCTTTAACTTTAGTGTTTATAATAGACTTTGTTTAAAAGTCAGCAACTTAAGTGATACAGCATTTTGGTTCCATAATCCCCTTATTTCCTGTAAATTTAAAATATACTTAATTATTTGTATAGAAGTGAATTAAGGAAAACTTAATCAAGGCTTATAGGTAGCGTTCTCAGGGCATCTTACGTATTCTGTAAATACCGTATGCATCGTGTTTTCCACAGCTTTTTATTGTATCCTCATAGTGCTGTACTTAGATAGACACAGTACAGGCCAAGCAAGTGCTAATTTTAAAATTGGAAATGTAAAAAAAAGGTGTTTTGTTTTACTTTTTTTTTTTTTAAGGAAGGCCTTCTTTTGTACTTACTAACAGATAAATGCAATATTTCTGTTCGTATGACTAATGTGCTGCAAACTTCTAATTGGTTGCTTGTGCTTAGGAGGTCTTCACAGAAATGGAAGAAAAATACGGTGAAGTTGAGGAGATGAACGTCTGTGATAACCTTGGAGATCATCTAGTTGGAAATGTATACGTAAAGGTAAGATAGAGAGATGTGTTTCTATAATCAATAGGGGTGGTATTTACTGATTTATAATTTTAAAAGCTACTGTATGTTTGTAGTTTTTGCTAGAGTAGCTACTTGGGATATAAGCTCCTCTCCAACTTCACAATATAAAGTAGAAATAGTGAAAATGTGAATGGAATCTGAAAGAAATTTTAAGAGATGATGAGAAGCTTTCTTGATAGTCAGAATCTGTGTTATTTTCATAAAGATTAACACTTTTTTTTTTACATTGTTTATAAATACAGTCACCACTGCTGGACTGTTTAGTTTGCCAGGATTAATTTGGGGTCTGTCTTCCCATCACACTGCCTTTTAAGCACTTCATTATGAGCAGAGGTTTATTCGCAACAGGTGTGTTTATTTTCTAACTTCCCAGTTAAACAAAATATCTTGTAACCAAGTTATATTTGGCAGTAGCTGGGTGGTTTAAGGTGCAAACTGGAGCACTGAGGCTTAGCTCTTAAAAGTCATTGGTATCTCATGAATAATGAATACAGATTTGTCACCCGCAGAAATTTTATTGTGTATACACAGTGTTGGGGAGGTGTGAGAGAGTTTGAATATTTTTACTGTACGTTCCCTTAACTGGAAGGTATTTTTACACCTAAAATTCTCAGTTGTGTAGGTCACAATTGGAAATAAAAGTTGTTTTTCAAAATTTGCAAGTGGTTAGCTGTGAAAAGGAATTTCAAATTTAAGTTTTACATTCATTGTAAAATAGGATCAGATTTTTGTAAATTCTAATTTAAATGAGTGAGAGCTTCGGTTCTCATGCAGATTTCTCTTAAATGAGAAAAATCGGTTACATTTGGACACTAGTGTTCTAGTATTCTTAAGCATTCTTTTTGTCTAAATTTGTTCTAAGAAAACACAGTATCTTCTATCATATCTTTTAATACAGGCCACAAAACTTGAGAGACCACATAGAACGTAATTAAGAGAAAATACTGATGTTTTGATTATCTCTGAATTCTGATTAATGAAAAGCTAGCATCTCTGTTCTTTACTTGGACTGTCCCAGGAACTCTTGAAGTAGCTTCTAGTCTGATTACTAGTCCTAAGTCACAACTATCACACTAATCTTTTTATATGAATCTTCAATCTGCTTCTGTTGGTTTTCTGTAATGTGAGAAAATGTTAATTTTGCTTTTAGTTTCGCCGTGAAGAGGATGCGGAGAAGGCTGTGATTGACCTGAACAATCGCTGGTTTAATGGACAGCCCATTCATGCTGAGCTTTCACCTGTGACTGACTTCAGAGAGGCCTGTTGCCGTCAATATGAAATGGGGTAAAAAGTGGCTTCCTGTTTGCCTATGACAGTGTCTCTGAAACGCTTGCACAGGCAGGGTGGTTGCTTGGGTGTGGCTTTTATGTGTAGTTTAGTGTAGGAAGAAGACTGCTTCAGGTAATGTTAATATGGAGGACCTGCAGTCAACCTCTTGCCATCTTTTTAGGATTTTGATCTAGGAGTCAGTCAGCGTCAGTAAATAATGATTGCAATTTACTGGTTTTAATGTTAGAGGGGATTAACTTTTAGATGGCTAGAGGTCCACTAGGGCTTAGGGCAAATAGATGTGGTGTAGAGCTGGGAGTTTCAACTGTGTCTCTTGAATTCTGTTTCAGAGAGTGTACACGAGGAGGTTTCTGCAACTTTATGCATTTGAAGCCCATTTCTCGAGAGTTAAGACGCGAGTTGTATGGGCGTCGTCGTAAAAAGTAAGTTTGCTTTTAAACACGATTAAAATAGGTAGATGAAGAAGGATCAGCTGCTGAAAATTCTGAAGACAATCCTTTTAAGCTCTCTCGTTTTTTCTAGTGCAGTTCTGACACATGCCAACGAAAGGACATCAAGTAAAGCTTATTAGGCAGCCAGTTTAGAACAATGGAATAGGTCTGTCTGTAAAAAAAAAAAATGTAGTTACGGCACTTCTTGCTATGCAGTACTGTGGATGCTGAAGGTTGATGTGGCTTAAAGAGAAGGCAATGTTCAAGGAGAAGAATATTCACTGATTTACGAAGTACATAGGACATACCCATGGTTCAGATATCCAAACTGCGAACTGTTGCAGGTGGCATTATATTCAATACCCAACCTTACTTGTTTTTAACAGTTAATGGCTAACTTTGCTAGCCCTTCTTCATTCCTTAATGTTAGTAACAGGTGATACTGAGCTCAATTTTTATTAACACTAGCCTCACAGTGTGACCCTTCTTGATAGGAATTATGAGTAGGGCAAAGGAATAGTAATTTTACTTATTGGCAAAAAAAGACTGTGGTAAAGACATTTTATTATATATTTATATGAAAATACTTATTTATTAAGTAAGGCTTGTAGAAAGGCTTATACCACTGCTGTTGTTATGATACCTGTCTTGCGGATGGTTCACTTTGAGCTGGATTCAATCTGCTTGCTATTTAGGACCTTGCTATTTAGGATAGGCATATAAAATCGTTGAGCTTCCTTTTATGTACAGCACAATTTTGTAGGTTTCTTTCAGTCACAGAAGGAGCCTGGGATTGTGAACATGTTTTTCCCGTAAATGTGTCTAATTGGCAGTGTCTTAGAATTTGTGAAGATGAATTTAACTTTGGAAAATGTAGATTGTGTTGCTTAGGCACATGTATTTGTGCCTAAATACTTTCCTAAAATAACCCAATTAATATTAATTTAAACCTAAACATAAGCTTTTAAGATGTCTGAATGATTAACGAGAAAGACAAAGTACGGTCTTGTTTTAGCCTTTTGGTCACTTTTATGAATCTGAATCTCTCGGTGTCATGGTTTAACCCCAGCCGGCAACTGAGCCCTACCCAGATGCTCGCTCACTGCCCCCCAATGGGATGGGGGGCAGAATCGGAAGGGTAAAAGTGAGAAAACTCGTGGGTTGAGATAAAGGCAGTTTCATAGGTGAAGCAAAAGCTGCACACACAAGCAAAGCAAAACAAGGAATTCATTCTCTGCTTCCCATGTGCAGGCAGGTGCTCAGCCATCCCCAGGAAAGCAGGGCTCCATCACACGTAACAGTGACTTGGGAAGACAAACGCCACCACCACCCCAAACATCCCCCCCTTCCTTCTTCTTCCCCCAGCTTTATATGCTGAGCATGACGTCATATGGTCTGGGATATCCCTGTGGTCAGTTGGGGTCAGCTGTCCTGGCCGTGTCCCCTCCCAACTCCATATGCACCCCCAGCCCCCTCGCTGGTAGAGCAGGGTGAGGAGCAGCAAAGGCCTTGACTCTGTGTAAGCCCTGCTCAGCAATAATGAAAACGTCCCTGTGTTACCAACCCTGTTTCCAGTACAAATGCAAGCCATAGCCCTGTACTAGCTACTGTGAAGAAAATTAACTCTACCCCAGCCAGCACCAGCACACTCAGACTTAGTAAGGCTAATTACAAGGTATCACCTTTTATTGCAAGAAAGATCAGATTTGTGTGTTTGGCTTTGTAATATGATTGTTTTACCCATAGCCCAATTTCAGTCTGTGGAAAAACAAATAAAGTAGCTGAGTCCTCTATCCAGTTTTGTCTGTTGGCCCACAAACTCTTTGTGCAACTAAAGGTGTCACAGGTTAGCAGTAAAGTTTGATATAAAAAAACCAAAACCAAAAGTTCTTGTCAGTGGGTTTTCACAGGTTGACTGTATAAACTCGACAGACCTGAAAGTAATTCAACTCAGAATGAAATACATCAAAGTTTTTTGAGTAGGAAAAAGAAGGGTAAACCAGAACTTTTGAATAGTAGGTTCATTTAGTAATTCTGGACAGCTTAGTGGTTTGCAAGAGTTACGTATGTGTCTGTCATAATAAAATTTGTCACACACTTCCCCCCTCCCCCCTCCCCCCCCCCAACATCTTGCCATGGAACAATAATTTGCAAACTTAAGACTTGTAGCATTTGTTTCTGAGCTTTTTAGTTCTGCTGCAATTTCTACACCTACTTAAAACTGTACTCTTTACCTATTTTACAAAATTGACTTTTCTAAAATGCTTAAAAACATTCAAGCTGCTCTTTCCCTTGACAAGTGCCATGTAAGCTCTAAATCCATAGTAGCTGTGTTAGTGGTATGTTCTGGGGTGGTTTTAGTTTTCTTCCTGAATTTGTCATTGACCTCAGAGGCAGGGAAGATTATTTGCAAATGCTGATAGCTTCTGGAAGGAAAGGGGGGATTGGGGGTGGGGGAAGGAAAAAGAAAAGAAAAAGATAATTGAGTTGTAATTGCTAATTAATGTAGTTGGTTTAGTAGGAGTGGACTTAGAAACAGCCGTGCGCTTTCGCTGTGTGTTGTTAAGAGCTATTTATAACGGCGAAAGCAGGTGTACCCTTCTCTTGCTGCTTTAATTAACAGCTGCCTGACAGTGCATCTGGTTTCTCTACGTGCCTTCCTTAAGTTCTGCACACCTATTATAATGAATGACTGGCAGTGAACAGTTGAGTCTTCACAGTATGCGTTGACTCCTTGGTATTAAGTTTGTTCAGTTTGTAAAGACACAGTTTCACAGCCTGAGTGCCAATTTACCCATCCTTCTAATACCACATTGTCTTTCTTCTCCCTCATTACTTAAATGTTAAATTACTGAAATCCTTAAATGTTCTACTGTGTGGTACTGCAAGTAAATTGCTGAATGTGATGAAACAATAAAATGTTCCAACTTTCTTTGAAGGCATAGATCCAGGTCGAGGTCCCGTGAACGTCGGTCTAGATCCAGAGATCGTGGTCGTGGAGGTGGTGGTGGTGGAGGAGGAGGACGCGAACGTGACAGGAGGCGGTCAAGAGATCGTGAAAGATCTGGTCGATTCTGAGCCATGCCATTTTTACTGTATGTCTGCTAGAAAGTGTTGTAGTTTGACCAAACAAGTTCATAATGAGATTTTTTTTAAAGATGGGCTTCTGAATAAAAAATTTGTAGTGATACAGTATTCTTTGTGTAACTTGTTTCTTGTGGGGGGAGTCTTTTTAACTGTCATTCCTCTATCTTGACAAATACCTGGATTGACTATGCCTGAGGGAAAGGTGGTAAATGTATTGGAGGAGCGCCAGTTTTGGGTTTTGGGTTTTTTTTTATTCAGGTATAATTTGAACTGTTGATGAAAATGTGTGTGTATATAATATAAAATATTATATACATAGTAAAAATAATATACTGCTTAAGAAACAGTTACTCACATAAGTTTCCCTTTTCTGCTATGCTGTCTGCTTATTTAGGTTAGTTTAGGCACATTTAAAAGGAAGGCTGTGCAAAATGCATTTATTTACCAAGTAGAAACGCTTAGTTACAAAAATGTATGTTTGTTTGTTACCAGAAGTCTGTGCTCTGTCTATCAATGTGACTGTGGCATTTACAATAAACCCAATTTCTTGGTGTAAAATCTAAAGCCTATTTTCTAAGCACTGTGGAGTAGTTGAGTTGCTACTCCTGGCTGTGCCAGAGTTCATAGTTCAGTTTTTTTGATGATCTTGACTAAATTTCTTGTCTTTGGCTGGAAAGAAAGTTGCCTAGTACAGTGTGGGGAAAAAAAAGTAATATTTTTATTGCAATGATTAATAATAGGCAGGTGAGGTTTTTAAAAAAAACTCATTCTCTGTGCAACATGATACATAGGATCTATTGAAGGAAATGCAAGGTCCTAAATACAAGGACCAAATTTCTTAGCAGACTGATTTTTTTTTTTTTTCCACTCTATGGTCTCTGAGCTGTCATTTAATGAAAAGCATTTCGTTAGCGTTCAAGGTCATAGGAGACTAACTGGATGCTAGTGGAAAATAAACTTTTTCCACCTTTACTTGCTTCCTGAGAGTCTGCAGTGCGATAAAAGCTAAGAGGCAGATGGCAGTTTCTTCACAAACAAGATGTCTTTCTGAGTTTTAATTGAATCGCGCGATAGCTCTATGTCGTAGGTTCTGTATCTCTGAAGGAGTTAAAGCTGTCATTGAAATGTTGCTGGAACATCTCGAGAGACGATTTGTACAGTGGCTGACTTGCGGTTTAACTTCATGCCTGCTTTTATTCAATGTGTAACATAGTAAGTTTTGGTCAGTGGTCCTATTTCTGCAAGATACAACTTTATATGAAGCTGCATAATACAATATAGCTTTCCAATGGGTGAGAGAATTTACTAGTGCTTTTACAGTTCTGAGTCAGGTAACTTGTTAAATGATAAATCTGCTCATAGATTATTATAACAAAAAAAAAAGGAAAGAAATAGGCTATGGAAGCATTACATAGTCAGATTAAAAAAACAGCTTCTCTCTGCCTCCAAAACAAGTAAAAAACCATTTTGCTCACTGGAACATGGAGTTGGCAAACAAGATTATATTGAAAAATGAGCTTTTCTAAATTAATCTGCTTTGCCTCTTACTAACAAATTCTTGCACCAATTCTGTTTGAATTGTTTGTTTGCACCAGATGGTTTGGCCAACCAGGGTGTGGAATTTATTTTGCCAGTAACCTTTTTAAAGAAATTTATCTCTCTTTGTGAAGATGGCTTTGCTGCTTATGTTCTGTTGCAAGTACACAAATTAGCTTTCTTTTCACTGGAAGAAATTGAGTGATGCCTGGCAGTGAGTGGCTGAACCGAAACCTGTGGTATTTCTGCGAGGCATTAGGAATTTTAACATTGGTATCTTAGTTCTTGCAGTCTACAGCTTATTGATCCAGTTCCATTTCCTCTCCAGTGAGATTTAGGATTATTAGTGAGCTAATGTAAATCTCAAGCTCAGAAAGGTGAGGATAGGCTTTGGTTTTTAAAAGTGTCTAGTACAATGTGGATACTATTTAAAAAGGTGTAAGAACTTTTTTTGACATGGATTAATGATACAAGCTGATTTGCTCTATAAACAAGTTCATTTTAAACTAGTTAGTGTAAACATGTCCCTGTAACAGCTTTCATCTGTTTATCCAAACCCTGTCAGACTGCAGGTGTATTTCTGTGAACAGATAGCAGAAGGCTGGCTTCTCCCTCTCCCCCCAATAACAATTTTTCCTGAAGAAAGCACTCTCGAATTCCACCAAATGCGCCATTTTATGGTCTGATTGCACAGCTACCTAAAAATTAACCATGCAACTGGAATATGTCATAACGGGCACTGAAAGCGATGGATTTTTACTAGACACTTGAAGGAGAAAATCAGTGGGTTGGTAACTTGCCTGGTTGTGTAATGATTACCCAGGGATAGCATTCAGCATCCAAACTAAGCTTATGATGTACCTCCAGTTCTAAGACTGTACCTACCAGTAAAATTCATCCAGCTTGACATTTGAACTGCATGAATTTGGTTAAACACTTACACCTGGGAATCTAAATGGCATTGGTTTACCAGTATGAACCAAGTGGAAATCCTACTTCCCCCTTCTATTGTTGCTCACAGTGTCCTAGAGTAAATTTTCCCCGCCCCCCAGCCCCTTCCCAAAGTTACCTACTCCTCACAAATATTTCATTGTTGACTCTTCTGTTAAGCAGTGGATCTTAATTTATGGAATTCCTTTACCTCAAATAAGTGACAGCATACAGTATTTTCTGAAGTCCGGGTCAATTAGGTTAAAACTGTTAATCCCAAGTGGCTTCCTCTTCTTTGTATTTGGCTCTTACTCTGTGAAAATGCTGCTTGTCCATGAATATGATGTACGTTGAGACTGTAAAACCAAATGGAGAAAACGTGTTCAAAATAAAGCCTTTTTTTATAAGAATCTGACAAAAATTATCCCTTTCCTTTAGATGAGATGCTGCTCTTTACATGACTAATGAATGAGGACATAGACTACAAATTTCAAATTCTTAGCTCTTGTCCTGGAGCTGTTTTTTGAGCAATTCTTTGCCTTCTGTTTTTTTCAAGCTGGTGGAGCATGTCTTCAACTTAAAAAACCACAAAAAACCTTATCACAAAAAAACCCAGCCTCTCCATATTTACTTGATAAAGGTGAAGTATCAAAAGAGCGCAACGTGGGGTTGGGCTTTTATTTTGGTTTTAAATTGGTAAGGGTTCTGGTTTGAGAGGCCCTGCGAGTTTCTGTTGTGGTGGTCCATAGGGAACAAGGCAGCTCGTTTCTGAGAGAAGGAGCGTGTTTGTTTAATTGAAGAAACGAGTAACTGAGAGGGGTCGTGGCTTTTTAATGATGATTCTCCCTAGCATTGCGTTGCTCCAGCTGCAAAACTTTGGGTGTTACCAGCAGCGTCCCTTGCCACTGTGTTACAGCACCACCTTAAAGGCAATCTTTCATATATCAGAAGTGAAATGGCTTTCATGGCGGGCAGGGTGGGCAATGTTCTCCAAGCGCATGTAACTGCTGATGCTGCTGCGCTGGCTGCCCCAAAAAAGTCCCGTTCGGGGTAAGTTAGAGCTAAAAGGTTGGTGCGTGCTCACTCCTGCTGGTGAGGAAGTAAAGCCCGATAGGTAAGGCTGTGGCAGAAGGGAGTCTGCAGTGTTTGCCGTGCGTTGCAAGGACGAAGCTGAGCTGAATTACTGTAGAGCACAATTTTGCCTCGGAGTGTGTGAATTTCCATTCTGAAAACAATGGAAGCTACAGCCAAAGGTCTGTAGAATAAATCAATAGAGCTTCACGTTGAATTGATATGTGGTGCATTCTAAAACAATGCACAAGTGTTTCTGAATTCATCCCATTAGCCAGCGTTTTTACAAATGTCTCCAAATCATTTTCCTTCTTGCAATAGTTGTTTTGTTAAATCCACACATATGGGAAATGGAGCACGTCTCCTGAACCATGTAGACAATCCTTCCTTGTCAGCAAGGAAGTGCTGACAGTGATCAGCGGTTGTAAACATCCCCTGTTAACAGACGTCATGTTTAATTCCTTATTCCTTCAGCAAGAAGAACCACCAGGTAAGGGATGCAGTCCCGTGGCACTTCAGTGGCAGCAGCAGAAACATTTTAGAAGGTCCCTGTTTTCCTGCTGGAGGTTACTGCTGAAAAAGGTGTTAATTCAATTGATCTAAAGTTTCAACTGTAAGCGGGAGGATGTGGAATCGGGTCGCATGGTGGAAGCTAAGAAAGCAGCTCAGCTGCCGCCCGGCTGGCTCTGGTAGCCAGTGGCTTCATGCCAACACAGGCAGAAGCCAACACAGGCAAAGTGGGAGGGGGAAAGGTGGGCTTGTCTCATCTCCAGCTGCTAAGGCATGAACGCCTGCTGCTTAGCAGCGCTCCGATAACCATCGGGGTCAGTACTTCGTAATTTCAGTTTTGGTGTTTGCTTTCGAACTAGATGGTTTTGACAGGGCCAAGGGCAAGTTGCACGCATTCGTACCTCAGCAGAGTAGAAAGGGGGTCACTTCGGATGAAGAGGTGGGATGCGAGCGGGGCTTGGGGGCAGCCGCTTCTCGGGTGAGTGGAGCCTGGCAGCACCTTGTGTGAGTACAGTTGCCCCTTTGATCTTAAAAATACCCGTATCTTAAAATTATTTAGAGCTCTGCCAGCTGTTGCCACTAGGAAGAGAAAGTTAACGCGATTCAGGCATTCCTTTGGGACAAACCCATGCATTTTTGACAAAAGTCTGCAGAACACTATTCTTCCTGAGTGCTGTAGGCCAATTCCAGCTCTCTCTTTCCAAAGCTGCTCTTTTAGTTAGGTCTGGAGGAAAAAAAAAAAAAAAAATTGTTTCTGCCCTGGTTTCAATGAGCCATAAGACAAAGTGGGGAGAAAGGCAGCAGTTAGCAATTGAGCTGGTTTCCCTGCCTCTCTGTTTTCACAGAAAAGCCTTTAGTCTACCAGGCTTAGGCCTGCTGTGCTTTTGCCAGCACCGGGCTTGATTTCAAGTCTTGCTACCTATGCAACTGAATATTGGCCGTGTTTCAGATGGTTCTCACTTTCTTCCTGGAGCCGTCTGGGATTCCAGCCAGGCGGAGGGAGGGAGGGAGCTGCTCCCACTGCAGCCCATGCACGAGCCTGCCCTCCCGGGCTCGAGAGCTGTGGGAAGAGCCAGGGGGAGCAACTGCTCCTCACTTTTTCTACCCACCCGTTTCCCTGGAGAGCTAATATTGTTCATGTCTAAGAGAAAGACGAGAGCGAGCTTCACAGATCAAAGCAGCCCTGCATCTTCCATTGTTTCCTCTCCCTTCCTCCTTCCTCTCTAGTGAACACGGGGGATGCTTCCTCTCTGCTGCTTCTTGTGTTGGTGGAGGAAAAAAGTCCTGGAGCTGCAGGAGGAAGAGACTTGATAAAGGGACTCTGAGGGCAGGACATGAAGAACTGATTGCTGGACAAGCACAAATGGAAAGTGAGGAGATGGCCTTACTGACTTTGGGACTGCATTCAACATTAATTGCTGGACTGGGGATGGGCAAGGGAAATTCCAAAGTCTAAGACAAGCCAAAATCTGACCAAGTAATAGTCTCATTAATGTCTGGGCCAGTCTTTTCATTCTGGAGGGGTTTGGCTCGTGATTTCTGACCCTTTCATGTGACTGTGTTAACCACAACAGAGAGACATTTAATTGCCCTTCTCGCCCAGCCTCCAAGGAGGCAAGCCTTGCTCTACGGACAACTCTGTGATTCTCAAATACATGTGGCCGCGGCTGTAACACTTTACAGAAAGACCATCGTCGTCCAGCAAAGGGAACAGATCTGTAAGCGAAGAGAGAGCAGCAGGTTATGGCCTCCTTGTAGTACTAGTAGATGATTTGGGCAAGGTTTCTGACACAGTCTCTCACCCCACTCTGGTATCCAAGCCGGGCAATTACAGTCTGCATAGGTGGCTTGCCAGATGAGAGAAAAACTGGCTGGGTCATTGGGCTTAAAGGGTGGTGTTCATACCCTGCCTTGGAGACCCGTTACAAATTCCATATGGGTCTGTGCTGGTATCTGTCCTGTTTTAATGCTTTTATCAGTGACTTAGAGGAGAAAATGAGCGCATCCTCCTCGGGTTTGTGGATGACACCAAACCAGGGTGGTGCACTCGACACACGAGGGGGCAAGGCAGTCATCCACAAGGATCTGGACAAGCTGGAGGGATGGGCCAGCATGAACCTCATAAAATCCATCAAGGACAAAGACAAAAGTCTTACCCCTTGGGTGGACCAACCCCTGGCAGGGCACAGGCTGAGGACTGCTTGGCAGGGGAGCGGCTCTGCAGGAAAGGCCCTGGGGGTCATGGTGGGCAGCAAGCTGGACATGAGGCGGCAGTGGGAGCAAGGAGGGCCAGCTGCATCCTTGGTGGGATGAACAGGGACAGCAAAGGGACCAAGGGAAGTGATTACCCCCTTCCACCTGACACCCCTTAGACTGCATCCAACACAGTCTTATCATTTGGGGCCCCCAGTATGGAGAAGACATCAGTAAGTTGAAGTGAGTTTGGGGTGGTGGAGGGAGCCTCCAAGACAGTCAGGGATCCTGTGAGGACAGGCCAGGTGAGCAGGGCTTGCTTAGCTGGGGGGAGAGATGACTGTGGGGGAGCCTAAGAGCCACCTACCTCCCTCTGCCCACAGGGAGGTCAGCAAGGGGAAACGTCAGGACCTTTACCGAAGTCACAAATTAAAAGAGGGTGTCCTGGTTTTGGCTAGGATAGAGTTAATCTTTTTTCCTCTAGTAGCTGGCATAGTGCTGTGTTTTGGGTTTAGGATGCGAAGAATGTTAATAACACCCTGATGGTTTAGTTGTTGCTGAGCAGGGCTTACACTGGTCAAGGATTTTTCAGCTTCCCATGGCCTGCCAGGGAGAAGCTGGGAGGGGGCACAGCTGGGACAGGTGACCACAACTGGCCAAAGGGCTATTCCAGACTGTATGACATCATGCTCAGTATATACACTGGGGGCACTTGGCCGGGAGGGTGGTGATCTCTGCTTGGGGGCAGGCTGGGCATTGGTCGGCAGATGGTGAGCAGTTGCATGGTGCATCACTTGTTTTGTATAGTAGTAGTATCATTTTCTGTCCTATTAAACTGTCTTTATTTCAACCCACAAATTTTACTTTTTTTCCTTTTTTTTCCCCCCAATTCTCTCCCCAGTCCCACTGGGGAGGGGAGGAGTGAGCGAATGGCTGTGTGGTGTTCAGCTGCCTGCTGGGTTAAAGCACAACAGCGGGAAGGCTCGATCTGGGTGTAGAGAAAATATTTGGCCTAGGAGCATAGTCTTGCCTAGGCTGCGCAGTCTCTGACCTGGGAGGCCTTCAAGGCCTGACTGGACAAGACCTGAGCAACGCAGGTTGATCTCTAGACAGACCATGCTTTGAGCAGGAGGCTGGACTGCAGACGTCCTGAGGTCCCTTCCAGCCTGAGCAATGCTATGGTTCCCACGTTCAGCCTAAATCCTCATTGCTGTAAGTTTGGCCTTTTCCACTTTCTTTTTTTCTCCACTCTGAAGGAACATGAAAAATGGTTTATCCCCTTCTTCATTGCCCTTTAGCTAAATGAAGGCAGTTCTGCCTTTTTTCAGCTTTCTCTTCTCTGAACAACTCCACTTCTTTCAGTCTTTACTCCTGGGCCACGTTTCTCTCTACACCTTGTTGTGCTCCTCAGGCCATGTCTCACATGGGCCATATCTTTTTTGAAATGCAGCATTCCAGGTGGGACATGGTACCTCAACAAAGTGCACCAGTGCTGAGGGTGCCATGTGTCCTGCAGACTATATTACTGTTTGCATAACCCTGTATGATGTTTGCTTTTTTCACAACAGCAGGGCCTTGTTGACTCGCATTGAGTTTGCATGGCACCACAGTCATCCCTTCCACTCTACACAGTTGCTCTCCAGACAGTGGCTACTCGAGCAGTTGATTGCTCCTGCCTGGCTGTACAATTTTGCATTTGTCCTTATCAGCCAACTTCCTACTTTACTTTCTCATCTCATTTCTCCAGTCTGGCAAAGATAATTTTGAACTATGATTCTGTCCTCCAAATTGTTTGCAGCCTCTCCCATGCAGTTAAAATATAGAGTGAGGACAGGCTGAGAGATTTGGGCTGTTCAACCTGAAGAAGAGAAGGCTGCGGGGAGACCTGATTGCGGCCTTTCAGTACCTAAAGGGGGCCTATAGGAAAGATGGGGAAAATCTTTTTAGCAGGGACACTGTGACAGGACAAGGGGTAATGGTTTTAAACTAAACCAGGGTAGGTTTAGACTGGATATAAGGAAGAAATTCTTTACAATGAGGGTGGTAAAACACTGGAAGGGGTTGCCCAGAGAGGTAGTGGAGGCCCCATCCCTGGAAACATTCAAGGCCAGGTTGGATGGCGCTCTGAGCAACCTGATCTAGTTAGCAGGGGGGTTGGGCTAGATGACCTCTAGGGGTCTCTTCCAACCCAAAACATTCTATGATTCTATGATTCTTGGGCTGCTTTTTCCTCCCTTTGTATAAAAACATTTCCATGAGCTTGTGCCAGAGCCTTGTGCTCCCAAAAGGGCTGCTGGCTACCACCAAAGCACCATTGGTTCTTTGGGTGACTTCACCAGTCACTCACAAAAAGCCTCCTCCACCTGATCTTCCTCCTTCAGTGATCCCACCACAACAGCATTTACCTTTTTCTCCCCTCCCTTATCACTGATTGCACTTGTCCAAGGGATCTCTCTCCTTGACCTTTCAGTCTTCAGCATGTCTACTCATCACTGATACAAGAAACAACATTCTCTGCTCACCGTTCCTAAACGAGCTGTTTATTTCTATGTTAATACTCTAGTCGGTGTCACATTGCCACTCCACTGATCAAATCGTAATTTTGATTATATACCAACCCTCACCGCAACTCCTCTTGTTCCTTGGGAGAAAAGTAATCCTAAATATTGTCAGATCTCAGGAAATGGCTTAAGTGGCTCCACTCATGCAATTGGTAGTGACCTGCTGAGTTATGGGAGTTATTCGCAAGGCTGGATTGAAGAGTAATCTAAGGGTCCCGCCAACTAGGCTCATGTGTTACAGCTTTACGTATTCATTCCCAGCAACCATGACTGGTTTTAATGCCACTAATGCCAATGGCACAGTGTGGGTCAGTGTTGCTGTGGTTACCTTTTAAGTCGGGGGCGTTTTTAAGTCAAACCTCCTGTTTTCTTGTAAGCATTGCCAGTTTACCTTCACCTGGCTGCTGCCATGGTGAAGGAGATCAAATTTGGATTGCAGAGCTGTGGTGCAATTACAAATACCTCTCATTAGCCTCACACATCGTGTTCAGATAGTTTCCAACACGCCTAGTGCTCTCACTTGGTCTTACAAGCCTCCTCTGAGGTTTCTGTTTTACATGTTACAGGATCTGGCAAATCCATCTGTGCTGCCGATCTCTCATCTCGACGCCCATCTTCCCGAAGCTGCAGCGGCTGCTGTGAGGCTGGCGTGTTTTCAGACCGACCAGCTGACTCAGCGCCTCTTCCCTCAGGCCCTCCGGAGAGGCATTAAATGTACGGTTATCCCTCCTTGGGTACCCTCTGTGGGTTCGACTGCAGTCTTCAAACCCTTGCACCCATTCTGTTCCAAATATTCATGGAGTTTTGCTTCCCCGCGCTCTGCGGCTGGGCCGCACACATTGCCCTGGTGTCTCACAGGTTTTCTGATACCCATTTCAAGGGCCAGGCGTTCTTAACGAACGTCACCGTTTTCACCCTCTACATTCCTCTTGTGCCATTCTGTAATTCTGCTGCATCACATGCAAGCTAGAACCTGATTCCACGCGCTTTTCCAGCTGAAGTTTTTCCAGTGGGGCTAATGGTTACATGTGCAAACCTCGCTTTACGTGTGTATTTCAGACATAACTAGCTAGGCAAATTGCAATTTAAAGTCAATAAATGTCCTGTTTAACAGCAGTATTTTCTAGTAAATCTTTCTTTAGGAAAATGAGAATAGCAACATGGAACTCAAAGTAGGTTTACATCTACTCTGGTCCAGAAAGGGGGGGGCAAAGCAATGTAATTTGTCATCGGCATGGATTTTTCTGTTCAATTTGAGCATGGATTTTTAGCATAGGCAATGAAACAGCTGCCTTGGTGTTACTGTTATTTAAGGCCGATATAAAATACCTGGCTCATCTCTTGATTTATTTGTAATTAGTCAGTGTTTTTCCTGTGGGTTTGTTTTTTGGGGTTGGGGTTTTTTTTTTGTTTTTTTTTTTCACAAATGTCACCCCACATTCTAGTAACAGTCCGTTTTCTTACCAGAGAGACCCTCGAGACTCTGTGACCCTAAGACTGGCCATTCAACTTTAGCCCAGTCACGTCCGGTTGTAAAGTTGATTAAAACAAAACCACTTGATTAAAGCATCCCGTTCCTTACTTTTTGTTTGTATACAGCACGCAATATTCCCCAAGTAGCTATACCATGTAGCATCGGTTATGCCCAGGTGGAGACAAGACAGTTGTCTCCAGGCCTTCGATTACCTAAAGCACGTGGAACGCTCCGGGGTGCCTCACGTTCTGACACAAAGCCACCTAGCAGTGGTTTTCTCTTTATTGGCTTTTTTTTATAGGTACAGAAGGAATCGCTGCTGGGGCTTGTTCAGCCTGAAGAAGACTGAGAGGGGACCTCATCAACACTTACAAACATCTTAAGGGCGGATGTCACGAGGACGGAGCCAGACTCTTCTC
>BOSO01008438.1:0-36070 GCA_018403395.1 Gorsachius goisagi
GACAGGTTATGCATATGTATAGGCATATTGGAAAACTTTGTGCATATGTAATACTTTGCTACATATAAACGAGCAAGTTGCCGCTTGAAGGTATGCATCCGGCGCCTTAAATAAAGAATGCCTGCCTTTTAACACTACATTGGTGTTACGAGGTTCGTTCTTCCCAATTTCGGTGACACTGGGACCCTGTTTTTCCTAATTTTCTTGTGCAACATGATAGAAAAGGGATACCTGTGGCCAACTGTCCATTTCCTCCTGTCTTGAAATCCACAGAAACTGCTGACCAGAACTGATAAGAGAAAATGCGACACAGAACTTCTCCTTTCTTTGAATATTTATCAGCATTGCTCTAACTCCTACAGACTGGCAGAAAGTATCTTCAGGGAGACAGACTGAGAGGTAGAGTCTAATAAGGCAAACAGGGAATGAACCCTACTTGCGTAACAGATGATAAATGTCACATATGCAACACTTCAAACATGCAACGCTTCTAAACACACAGTAGCCCAATCTGTCTTCAGCTGAAGTAAGGCTGTGTAACAGTGGTTCCCGCTGTCTCCCCTTCTAATTCTTTGTCTTTTAAATACCCAGCTTTAAGACTAAATTAAGTATTTTAAAAGGGGAATAATTTTGTTCTAACAAAACGTCAAAGTAAAATATAGTGTAAACTGCCTCTCTTTGCCACTGACAATGAGGAAGATGTAGGACAGTAGTGTAAGTGCTCTATATCTGCTGGCAAAGGAGTGGAAAGTGAAAGGTGGCAGTTGTGTCGGTCAGCAGACATTGCTGTTCAAAAGATTCAGAGTTTATGTTTCAGGAGCGTGCACATGTACAGTAGTGACATGTGCACTGTTAACCTGCCTGGATAGAAATATCTTACTATACCTGTAAGATTCAATAGCTTTCCTATCAGCCTCATCAAAGTCATTTTCAGCTTCCTTTAATTGTTCAAGATTCATTCATTCATACGGTTCCACTAGAAACAACAAAAAATAATTAGCCATCTTTTGTTCTCCAAAGTGTCTTCGAACATTTTAAATGTATGAAAAGTATTACACAAACATGGAACTAATGAAAGAAAAATATGTACTAACTTCAGAAATTAGTCAGCTTTTGTATAGCTCTGGGTAAGAGAGAAAAAAATATTTAAATATAAGTATACAGAAAAATACATAAACACAGGAGTGGATTACTACCAATTTTTCAGAATGTGAATCCTGCTTTTACTGACTGGTTCCTTTATGAAATTATGAAAATGAGTTATCTGTACAGGTTATATGACATAATGATTGTCACTAAGTGTGTTATATGTTTAATTCAGAATCCTTTTTAAAATAACCAAGTGAAAATAATAAAAATAAAAATATAATTATTGTACAATGTTTAAGTTACAAAAAGCATTATTGAAAATACTTCAGCTTTTCAAATTTTGTTATACTAACATGTATTTTTCATTTTACTTGCCTTGTGCTTCTTTCTGCAAGTGTAAAACCATTTCTTCAATTTCGTCTTTTGGTGGAAGAATTCTAAAATCTCTCAGTATGTCATTCCATTCAGTGTCTTCATTTGGATCCTGTTTTCATATTATGAAACAGAACTAAATCAACAAACCAGTCTTGTGTGGCCTTTTTTAAACCAAAACCAGCCCTTTTTCATTTTGGCATCTGTTAAGGATGTAACAAAAGGAAAGCATTACTTAGAGGCTACGATACCTTCACGGACCATTCTCAAGCAAGAATTTTCATTTTTCATTTTTCACTTCTGTACAGAAAACTGCAAGAAAATATGAGAGAAAGAAAACTCAAAACATAAGCATGAATAAAATAATCAGTCTCCAAAATACCAGCCAAAAATTGTCTAAAACGTATATGGACACCTACTTCAGAAACCCAAACCTATACACGGCTGACTTAAACACACTTAAAGAAACACACGGGCAAGATTTTTGTATCAGTATTTTTCTGTTACTACTAAGAATAAGGTGTTGACACTGTGAATAAAGATGTAGAAGCATGCCTAGAATCAGAAGAAAAAAAACCTTTTTATTTTAAATGAATGATTGATATGTCAACATGAGCTACTTCATACATCATGTTTATAATGCAGGACTTCTGCAGGTGTTAAGTCTACATTTGTGGTAATTTTAATTAAATGGTTAAGATAAAGGAACTGCACGCTATTTATAAGGCTGCATTTCTACTGAAATTATCACATTAAAATAATCTGTTTACTCTAACTGGACTGGTACTGGCATGGTAGAACAGCAGCACATTAGGAGGCCTCTCGTATGGATTAGAAGAAGTAATAAAGAAGCAGATTTTAAGCCAGGTTGTTAATCAAAAAGTGTGGTATTTTTGGCTCTAAAATAATGACTTGGTTGAAAACCTTCATAAAGAAATCTCTGTATAGATATTTATATATCAGAAATGTTTAATGGTATTAATAATTCCATAATAACACAACATCAAGTGAACAAAAAGTACATTACAAAAATTCTACCCGAGGAAACACACAGGATTGCCATTGGATTACTGCTACGCCCATGTGTACTACATTTGCCTTTTCAGCCAACAGCTGCCTCATCTTTATTCAACAAATCTCTTGTACAGAATTTAGCAAGAGTGTAATGAAACAAATTCTAATTCAAACGTTACACATGCCTCAACGAATTTCACAGAGGTAAAGGAAATGCTTTGCATTTTAGGTGAAAAAATACTTGGGAAAGCCACAAAGAGAGTAAATGGAATCATGCTATTGCTCACAAGAAGGTACAGTGGGTTTGCAAGAAGGCTTTTACCTCTGCCAGTTTCTTCTGGCGTGAGTGAGGAAGCAAGACTTTGCACAGTCAGGGTATCAAAAAAAAAATCCACAGAACTAAGAGGACTACTCCTCCAAGGGAACCACTGAAGAAACACAAGTGATGCACATGTCCTTTGGCCTCCACAAAAGTGCTTTAGCGTATGATTTCCTGACTTAAGTCAGGATCAGATTTCCCCACTTCACAGAATGCAAATCATTCTCCATAGCAGAAGGATTAAAAAGAATCATGAGGCATTAAAAAACATAATAAAAATAATCATCATAACTGGACAAATAATTTCAAAATCACACCACAAAAAGGACTACTGAAACAGAACTGGAATGTAGGTAACTTAGAAGATAGGCTCTGGCCAGTTTTTGCCAGGAAAGGTTTTGACATTTTGTGGTTTTCTGTAAATTTAGGTCCTACATAAAGTCTTTCCATGGTGTATTTTATACTGTTTCTGTTTAGTGTTTGTAACATTCAATAGGTTTGTGTGACCAGTTGTATACTGGACATTTTGTAGGTGCTGTTACATCTACAAAATATAAAAGCAAAAAAAAAAAATTGGATCAAGAATCCTAGGTCACAGTAAGCATAAAAGAACCAGGTCTCTCGCTCTGATAAATCTGAACTCCAGTCTCAGGGAAGAGATCAGAAGCTAGGAAGCCTTTAACAATTTTCTAAGAAATTGTGTTAAATACTGTTTAAAAAGTTGGTGTTAAGTGATGTGTTAAAGGTTGCAGTAATATGCACAGATGAAATAAATGAAAATGTGTGTTGAAAACTTCAGAAGATATTTGATGGCAAGAGTGCAAAGGAGCCAAGCAACGGCAAAAATGACACAACATAAATTGGTTTTGGAGTACGAAGCTAGACTACTGAAGCCGTATTGCTCTACTAGCAGGCCACAATCCCAGGTGAAAAAACCTCTCATGACCCTTCTCAGTGCTGCCAATGAAAATGTTAATTACCACCAGCTTTGCCAGGGGTAATGCGTAGGTCAAGTCTGGGAACCCACAGGATGCATAACTTCAAACTTTAAGTGTAAATAACATTTCTGGTAAATTTAATTTGAAGTTCTGGGGTTTTTGGGTGAATGGCAGGAAACAAATTCTCAATTTGGTTTTTAAAATATGCTACACCTATGATCGTCCAGCTGTCAAAGTGTGGTATTTCATTATTCTTACAGGACAGTAATGACGGTTAAGTCTTAACTGTTAGAAACTTGTTCCCTGATGTATTCACACAGGAAAGCCCACATAAACTGCTCTCCCATCTCCCATTTCTCGGGACCCCTGCAGGGGCTGGGAAGGCTGCACAGGCCCGGGGCAGCAACGCCTGTGCTCTCTGCCCTGCCGGGCCCTGTGGCAATTTTGGCGGCACCGAGGGAGTCCTCCCCTGTGGCTGGCTTTGCTGCCCTCCCCACCACCTTGTCCTTGGTTGCCTCAGGCAGCACAACAGCTCTTGCAGCACCCAGCACCTCTCTCGGCCCCAGTCGCTGCCCACCCACCGCCTCCCCCATTTTCTTGGCGTCCGCACCCCAACTCCCTCATCACCCCGGGTCTCAGCTGCTGGCCCAGCAGGACAGCTCGGGGCTGGGGTGACCGTCTGCACTCACTTGCATGGCTCCCCCCAGCTCCCTCCCTCACCTCACGGGGGCCACTAGTCTGACCTGATTGTGGCAGGGTGGCTGCGGCTGTTGGGCCAGGGCCACCCCTCCCACACCAGTTCTAATGGTGGCAGCGCAAGGTGGGCAGGCAGTGAGGTGGTGGCGGGTCCCGGCCATTTGCCCCATTGGTCGCTAGTTACCACTGACAAAACTGATCCTGTTTAAAAACATTTCAGAAGAAAAAAAAAAAAAACCAGAAAAGAAACAAAAATAAACAAAATCCAAACCAACAGAACATCAAACATGGGGCGCTTTCAGTCTGGGCCACTTCAGGCCGTGGTGTGGCTGAAGGAGGCAGCCCTGCTTCCCTGCCCTGCCCTTCAGCCGTGGCCTGCTCATTCCACTGCCTACTTGAGTGGAAGCTGTCGCACATGCGGTGTAAGGCAGTTGTGGGAAAAACATAAACAAATAATCCAATTTACTATAACACAATACAATACAATATAATAAGCGTTTTGTGGCAGAAGGTCATGCATTAGTTCTGACCAGGGGTCATCTATAACTGGATCCTCAGTTCACAGATAATTGCACCAGTTCGACTGGAGACACACCAAACTGTAGAGTAAAAACAAGTGGGTAAGAAGAGGAAAAGGACTTCTTAGGCTGGTTTCCACCTCTGAGGCCACCTGTTTTCTCGGCTATCTTCTGAAGTTCAGCTGCTCATCCAAGCTTGCAGAAGCAGTAGTGGTAACGCTGAGGTCAGTTCAAACCATTACCAGCCTATACAATGTTAAAAACAACAATCTGCTTCTATACTGCATGATTAGTTACTTTCAATTACAATAATTACAACCTCAATATCATATTTTACCACAACCCTGGTGTGAAAACAAACTCAGAGAAAGAAGCTAGGAAGATTGCAAGGCTAACTTGTTCTTTTGAGTAGAGTTTCTTTAAGTCTACATGAAAACCAGTTGAGTTTTCAAGTGAATCCTAATTCTGGAAGAATGTAAATAATGCAATTAAGTCTTCTTCTGAATGAGAACCATATTACATCTGTGTTCTTAATAGCTAAAAAAAAAAAGAGATGCCATTGTATTTCAGTTGAATTAAAGTCAAGATATTTCTTCAAAACATGCAACTTGTTCAATTTGCTTCTGTTAAGGGAATAGAGATTCTTTTTTTTCCCAGCCAATGAAACACTATTAACCTTAAGGCTTATTGAGGACTGCCAACTCCTTTATCATCAATATAGCTCTGTAGATCACCAGCACAGCCCTTATCTTGACCCTGCAGACTGCCAGAAGTCCACAGGCTACAGTGAAGGAAGTGCAGGGGTAGAGAACATCATCTTGAGAAGCAAACCACACCTTTTGTTTGGCCTGCCTAGATAAGCCGTGATTTTAAAGACTGCACAATCCATTTACGTACAATATATTCCGAAAAAATGCAATAGTCTACATTGCAAACATTCTCATTAAAACTACTCTCTGAGTGCCTTTATTTGTAAGGGAAAATAAATGTGTACATAACAGTGTCGTTAGAAGCAATGTCTGTTGCATGCACACACTGACTTTTTGACAGTCGCATTACATAAATTGTAAACTTCTTAACACTAGGAAACAAGTAATTTTAGTATGCTAAGGAAAAACAAATGTACATAATAGTGTTGTTAGAAGCAATGTCTGTTGCATGCACACACTGACTTTTTTACGGTTGCATTACACACGCTGTAAACATCACAACACTAGGAAACAAATCATTTTAATATGCTTTTAATATAATCAACAAAGTAAAGAAACATTTGAATCCTTAATGGAATCTAATTTAAGAACATTTATATTCTAGTGATTTTTAATTGTACTTTAGTAACGAATAACTTTTGTAAGGAAAACAGTATGTCCATGTACTCAGCATTCCTGCAGGATTAGTTCTAGGTCAGGAATCTAAAATCCTGAAAAATAAGAAAAAGCTTTAGCTGTTGGTATAACACTAAATACTTAAAATATGATAGAGATGTAAGATGTATTAGAAAACAGAGCATTATAATATTGGCATAGGGAAACTTTTTTATATCTCTCCAAAGAATTTAATGATTTGAAATTAAATCCTGAAGTCTGTACTTAGTTTCAGTGTGAGATTTTTTTTCTGTGTAAGAACAGGGGGATTACCCCCAGGACATCAGTAGATATTTGACAGGCAGTTGAATCAGTTCTTCCTGACAGACATTCAGCATTGTTGTAAACTTTCCAAACTGTTTACAGATCTGGGATATTTTCCATTCCAGCCTGAAACAGCTCTGAGTTCTCAGTTTAGGAACTGAGTATCTACGGCTTCTATTCACCTGAAGATACGCAAATTTATCACATCTGGGAGAAGCTCATCTGCAGAAATCTAAGTTGACAAAACAGTTAAAGGCTTTCTGAGACTACTCCCCAACATAACAATTGTGCCTTATTTGTATAAAAATAAACTAATTTAAATACAGATTGTGATTAAAAGTGTTAAATAAATACCTCCTTAGCGAAAATCCACTGATCTCCTTCCATTGCGTGGCTGAAAGACAAATATCCAATAAGCACTTTATAAAACTGACTGGTTTCAGTAACAAAGCCCCACCCAGCAGAAACTGGGAAAATTCTCATTTCTGTCAATGTTATCATCATTAAAGATAAACCTGAGACCAGTTACTGTTTTAATGTATATCCACCTCTGGAGGAGAATTATACAGCAACAATTCCTGTATACAGATTGGAGAATGAATTATGCCCATCTCGTATGATTTTATAAGGGGGAGAAAGCCACAAGAAGTCACTCTACGAGGCCATTATCACTCATTCTTTTTTCATTTTCTTCAGATGTGCTTCCAGATTGTTGTTGTCGTTGCATTCTAAGTGTTTGTTGTAATTAGCAAAGAAATATATGTCACTCAAAGATTTTATTTTTAGACTGTGTTCTTTAACACAGGCAAAGAGGTCCTCCCGTTTCATTTCAGAAATATTTTGCACTACAAAGGAACTTGATACAATGTCTATTAAAGCTGATGAAAAATCTCTTGCTGAGCTTAATAAGAATTTGCTTTTCACTCTGGCATCATGAATGCATTGATGTTACTATTACCCATAACTTTGGCCTGTTATAAGAACTCCAAAGGTCCAATCCTGATATATAAGAAATATAACTACACAAACTTGCCTTCTCTTCATTAGCCACTTTCTTATTTAAATATAAAAAGAGATTAACCAAAATCAAGAGAATTATTATGAAGTTTGAATTGCCATCTTCAACTTGCTCAATTTTGAAAAAATGGAGTAAAAAGGCTCTATGGCATCAAAGATGAACAGACTAGTTTCACTGCCATGAGAATTTCTGTTTCTAATCTTACTGGTCAGAACACAAGCATGTTATCATGTATATACAAACATTAAGATGTTTACAAAACCTTCCTACTGTGTCTTTATTTTAATCCAAGAAAATGTCAGGAGCAGCTCTTGAGTAGTCCTATATGGTGGGATGCTCTTACTGAAAAAAGTTTCCTCAGTCACAGTAATTCTTACTGTAATTCACTGGTTTCTCTACTTTTTTGGTTTGTAACACTCATCACAAAATGAAAAGAAAAAAAGTCGAACAAACCATACCCTGTAGAAAAAGTAGCCTCTACTTTGAATCCCTCCAGGTCCTTGAAGTTCTTCCTGAAAAAAAATTATTTTAAATCATATCTACTCTTGTAAATGAATCTGTATAGAGAGATTGCTTAGGTACTTATTAAAAGTATTCCTTCAGTACTACTATACATGCCTTGGGGAATGCTTGATAAATATTTCTCCATGTCAGTAACAAGAATTCATGTTGTCATGTAGAAATAGCAGAAAGCACATGAATGAGGGCCAAATTCCACCTCAAGTTTTGGCTAAGTTCAGACTGCTTTAGAATTATATTAGTAAAGATGAGCAGCCTTTGCCTTTCCAGGTTTCATTACGCAGACACAACCAAAGTGTCTTCATGGTAGCGGAGCCTCTACGGACAAAGTAGAGTTGGTCTTTGCACCTTGCAGAAGGACAACAATGCAAAACTTAAACATCAGAAATACTCCTCCCAGGAATGAGATCCCAGACTGTTCACAGAGTTATCTCATGGTCACCCTTCTCCGACTAACTCCCAAAGAAATACCAGTGCTGATGACATTCTATCCTGTCCACCTTGCACACATTGAGAAACAACTCTCTACTGATCCATACAGCAAGAGAGTGGGGGGAATGAATGATGAAGAAAATAGAAATTCCATTTAAATGTAACAAGTACAAAGCACGAGGTATCCAGTTGCTTTAATGAGGCCTTCATGATTAGAGAACTCGTAAGTTTAGTCACACATTGCTTGTGTGAATACCAGGTATATGTGAGGTGTCTGTCCTGCAGGTGGGGACACAGGCCAATTGGGAAACAAAATAGTTCAAATCTTGTGCTTACCAGAACATAAAATTCAGATGGAATCTATTTAGCAGTTATGGTATTTCTCAATCAAAAACTGGGGCCATGTGTCCTCTTGGGTAATGATCATAACCTGAGCTGTCATAGAAAGCCATCACTTCATGCCCTATTCTAACACTGCATGAATTGTGTAAAACAGGATGGCTCCCACCATTGCCAAACTCAGGAGTAGCTTCAATCCAGGGAAGCTTTCAAAGGGAGTAGGGTTTAAACTACACAACATTTTCCAGTCTTGCTTTTAATTTTGACTTCAGTTCATCAGGTATACTGTTCTACTCCGCTTCTTTGCTGTACGTAGAACATCTGGTTGATTTTTATTTATATTGTCCACCTTATTCTAGAATTGCCTGGTTTGAAATACCCATCTCAGATCTGTACTGCATTCAATTCTATAGTTTTTTTATATTTAAAAAGGCTAAAAATTGATCTGTTAATGGAGTCTTGTACATTGCCATGGTAGTGTCTTATGATATTTATATTTCATTATTTTTCTACTTTTTCTATTCAATATGTGAACAAAAATAAAAAAAGAAATTAAACAGGCAGCTGTTGCAAGTTAAGGAAATTGACCTAGAACATAAAAGGAATCAAGACTACAGTTACTAATATGGAATTGCGGTTTATGTTAAGGACTCCTAACGTGTTAATATATCATTCTCTACTTAAAACCAGACACCTCTTGAAGAAGACTACCCAGTTTCCTTGTCTGATTTCATGTCAGAAGTTTGGTATTAGAAAACAACCAAAGCTGTCTTCATTGTAACCCTTGCCTTCTAAACTTCCAAGGGTTTGGGGATGTTAAAAAATAACAAATGCGTGCTGTAGTGTACATGCATGTGTATTCACAAACTTGCATGTATATATGTATTCCTGAAGAAGTATGTTTATTTAAAGTTTAATGCCTGCCCTCGAAAAGTGATCTTGTTCAATCTCTTAGATTGACTTGCCAACAAAGAGCTCTAGCTTCTTCTTAGATCATACTGTGTCAGCCAGGATGGAGCTCAAGAGGAATCAAGTTCATGACAAAATCTGCTGTCAGTCCAAACTGGGAAGGAAGAATAAATTTAATAAAGCATGTTTCCTCCTTCACCCACCCACCTTTTCAACTCCTTGCCTGGTCAGGGAGAGAGGTGGGTGTGTTTATGTACAGCAGGTTCTGGTTTTCCTTCCAGTATTAATAAAAAAAAAAAAAATTAGCAGCAAGCTAACCCTTCCTGGAGCACGTTCTGTGACACCAGAGTCAGATAGTCCAACCAAAGGCGGGCAGCCCACAGGAATGCGGGGGCTTCCCGTTCCATGAGGGACTGGAGTTCCTCTGCACATCTTAGGCAGGGTTGCTCTGATCCTCTACTGGCTTTAAAGTTTACCTATGCCATTTCCATTTCCCCATCAGCCCAACTGGTAGAGTCTCTTGGAAAGATGGATTTATAGCTTTCTCACATTCAGGGAATAATTGCACTACTTATATTATTGATGGCAGATTACTTCAGTATTCTCTTAATTTTCTTATAAACTGGTGTGATCCTCAGCAATAACATTTAGAGAGGATTTTAAACTCTGATACTAAAAAACACTGAAATCGCCATATAGAGAAATATGGTAAGTGTAATGTGGTTGAATTTCAAAGGTTTATTATGACATTAAAATAAATAAAGTGTATGCAAAAATACCAAAACCAAAAGAGTTTGCAAAGGAAATTGATTCCAGAAGATACTAGCACTTTGTAAACATCTGGGCTGTATGCACTGTATGGGAGTAAACACCACCTTTACCCAAGTGACTGGTATTCATAGCAGGAATTGAGAAGAGGAAATTAAAAAAAGTCACTTCCTATAAAATGCAAGTCAATGTAGATCTGTTTCCATTGTTTCCTTAGATTTATATTAATATTTTAAAATGGCTGTGTTCTGTAGGTGTTGGCCATGTCCTGACTTCTTAATGCGTAACATCACATTTGCAAATTAAAGACTATTGCCTATCACAGTGCAGAAAGGTCGGAATTTGAACTGTTGCTATTTCCATGTACCAGTAGTTAAGAGTACAATAATACAAATAGTAGGAGACAGATCTTTTAAAAATTAGCCAGTTGAAAAGATGACTAAGTAAACACGTGATGCTCATCACCATTCATTCTTTTCTATTTCAAAAATCTGATGAAAATAAGGTGCCTTACAAAAAGAAGCTTGATAAAATATTTTCCTCTTGCCACAAAGTTGTATCAGCCTGTGCTGGCTTCATTCCCAAATATTATAGCATTTGTTTTGTCTGTTTTTTTAATTTCCTTTGGAAGAAATATTTCCAAACACTATCCTAAAAAAAGGCCTTTTTATATCAGTATATGTTTACACTTTATATCAGATAGGCAGTATACTTTTTAATTTTTTGCTAAGGATTTGTAGATTATGGACTTTGATGTTTCTTTGATGTAAAAAATAAGTCTTTACATTGTCACATGATGGCTCTTAAACAGAAACAAGTTATGAAATTTAATTTGTGAGTGGTTATAAGTATAGTGACTCTCTAAATATATATGTAGAGATATGTGATCTGACTGATACACTCTGTAGAGTTTGATATTATTATTACGTGGAAAAATAGCCCTATAGTTTCTTTTTTGAGCCCACTAAAAATAAAACTGCCATGAAGAGGCTGAAATATTTTGGAATACGCCAAATATGCTACAAATTTTAGGTTATTGTCTGTTAATTAATGTATTCTATTTCCAATAATTATGCCATAAACCTCAGTGGAAGTAAATTCAAGATATTAAAATATTCTAGCAAAAGGACTTTATTGGATTTAAAAAGCAGTTTGTTTTCACTTACAGCAATTTTGTGTTCTTGCATTTATGGTTTCCTTCCCATTCTTTGTCTTGTTGCCATGTATATTCATTTAAAAGCACAAAGAGCATTTCCAAGAATATCCTTTGCCAGTATAGAGGTGCAATAGCATAAATACAGTTCACATCAACATTGTCACAGGAGGTAAATTTACCCACTATTTTCCTTTCAGATGTGTAGTGGGTTAAAATTTTCATAACAATTTTAGTCCATGAGAAGATGTACCAACTCTTTAAGTTCTCACATGTTCTAAGAAAAATGTGATCCAGGGCATACAGTTGGGATTATGCAGGGATCCGAAGAGAGGGGTAGATAGTCTTACCAACCACAACCATGAGTAGATGAAAGCTGACATACATAATCACAGGATTAAGAGTTCATTGAAAAGTTGGGCGTTAACAACACAGCCTTTATCTGGATTAATAAAGGAAAAGTCCTACTTATGGGGATGCTACTATCTGAGGTTTAAGTATCACATTCATACACCTAATTTAACTTCTGTATCAGTGAATATCAGGAATCATATCAATGAGTCTAAGGAATAACCAAGCTGAAGTCAGTGTAAAACAGGAAGAATCTGGGTCTTAGATTTTGTTATACTTTATAATACAGGAATCTTCAGTATTCTTATAGAGGAAGACTCATATATCAGACTGCCTTTTTCTCTTCTCTCCATTTGTTCCATTAAGGGGATGGACATTTCTGTCCACCTGCTTTTTGATTTTTGAAATTGCATTTGCAGCAAATATACCCAAATTTTATGATATTTTGGAAAAAATGGAGCTATTTCTTTCTGTGTGAAACTTTTGTTCCAAAACACACTATTTTTCTGTGAAAAATTAATTCCACAGAGAACTTTCTTATCTGCACCTTAAATTAAATGGTAAATTGCCTACAAATTACTTGAAAATTCTTAGTGCTAGAAGTCATAATTAATATATGTTTAAGGAGTAGATAAGGTTTGAATTCCAAATGGGGGAATAAAAGACCCCCCCCTAGAAAATATAACTCAACTGAAATGTAACAGTACAGATAAAACTTTTTTTTATAGAAGAACTAACATCCATTTTGATACAAAGGCTTTGTGTTCTACCACTGTTCTGTGTTAAGCATGTATTACCTCAGTGTCTTTTGGTTTTAAACATCAGCAGGATTACTTTTCATTAATTTAAGAGTACAAAACCCTCACATTTCTAATGAAAATACACTAGTGTGATACTAAATCTTTAAGATAAAAATGTCATGAGCAGAAAGGTCTACAAGGTCACTTTCAGAAGAGCTAATGAATCACAAAGTGTGAGAAGACAAACATGCAGAGTTAAAGATTACATACGTCTGCTTTGTATCTCTTCAGTCTTCTCTCATTAAGCTGGGGAACAAGTTGCAGCAAAGGATGCAGGACAGAGGACTGAGAGGACACGAACACAGACACATGAGCAACAATGAAACTCGGACCTTATGATGCAAAAAAAGTCTCTTCCCACAGTATTGGCTTATGAACCAAACATGCACTGAAAAAGAGCTGAAGGTGTTAATTGAGAGACTTATTCTTTTAACATTCTGACATGACAACAAACAGGTATCAACACTGATATTTACATTATGAATGTAAATATCAGAGTGATGGAGGGAAAAGCTATGCATCCTCACATTTACTCATTGAAACTTCAAAACTGTTTACAGACTTCTTGCCCAGGTAATTGCAATTATTCAGACTTTAGTCAGCCTCTGTGAGTGGTACAAATAATATTTTCATACAGTACCCCCACTAACAATTATCTACTATGGAAGTCAGCAACTTCAATCTCCGATGTACTGAAATGTTCATTTTACGTCAAAATAACTTAAATCACAACAAGAAAACGGGGGGGTTTTTTGCTAGAAAACAGTGTGCAGGAGGGGTCCATTCTCAAGTCAAATTTGTAACTATGGCACTGCTCACCCTACCTAAAAGACAAGCTCCAATCATGAAATTCCTTGCATTGAGCAAGGCTCTGTGCTTGCAGACAGCCTGGTTAAGCACAGTGGCATTGCGGGCAGCGTAAGTGCCCCCCTGGCAAAATGCAACCATGTGGGCGGGTGGAGAGAGGTCCACCATGAGAAATTAAGTAGAAAAAACTATGTTCCAATCAACCAATTTAAACCTTCAAGTCATGCAAACATAATTTAAAAAAGAATGGCTTTTTGATACAATGCTTCTTAGAAAAGTAATACAACAAAGGGAATTACAATGTATGGAATAACTAGTTACCGAAGTATTAATGTACTTAATAGGTAAAATGAACTTGCCTACTTGGAGCCAATTTTGCACTGTCTGCCTAAGGTAGACAATGTGGCATCGTAATAACTAAAGAAGCAGAGGTCTGACGTGTAGCAGAGGAGTTAAAGGGCATCCCAGCTGCCCACTTGGGCTCTGTCTTGCAGTCAGCAGAGAGACATTAATAAAGCCAAAGAATGATGGTTCTCACCTAAGTTAGTATCTCTGAGAACTGGGTTAGGAAATAGTCATCTGAAGAGCTAAACCAGAAGAAGGGAGAAAGCAGTAATCTCAGGGGGCAGGCAGGAGCAAAAGTATTCAGGATGGGGGCAAAGGGGGATGCAGTAATTGCTTAAGCAGGAGCAGTGGCAGAAATAGCTCATTTCCCCATGCCTGATTACTATTAAAACCTCCAGAGCAGCTCTGTGATGAAAACACTGACCCCAGTATCATCAGTAACACTTTCTAGGAAACATACCACATATTTGTCAAGAAATGTAAAGAATAAGGCAAAAATGGACATTAACATATAAGAATGATTGTTAAGAAACAAGAAAAAAAATGAATATGCTTAACTTTCTCAAAATCCTACTGTACTCAGAAAAAAACCACAGAGATGCGCAGAAATAACAGATTATGTTTGCACTTTATAAACAAGAACAGATCACACATAGTTTGGCTTACGTTGTTGGCTTACGAGAGTATTTTTATAGCAACAATACTAGGCTATATTTAAAATCGTATTTTTCATTTTAAATATAACCCAAATTCTGAGTGAGACTTAAATACCATTTTGCCTGTTACGTATTTATGACATGCACAAAGAAATACATACAATTTAGTTAATAATTAATAAAAATTCATTAAGAGTTCTTGATATTTATGGGCACGTCCGCAGCTTCTATAAATCCACGTTGTTTCACTGCATATGTTACGTTCCAGTACCAGAAACAAGCATTTGATCTTGTGCTTAGATGTTCTAACCACAAGATTAAGATGCAGGTGGGATTCTATGAGTGTTTGGGCATTTTTTTGCACACTTGGACAGTACTGATGATCCTCTCCCATGTTATTAAACACATTTTATATCTTAAACATGAAACTGGTGTTTCTGAGCGTGCTATACAGTTGGAGAGACTATTGCAAAAGGAATATTACCTTGGTTTTATGTACAAGCACACATGTACTCACAAGGAGGTACTACGCCACTTACCATGAGGTCTGAGTTGCCTGAGTCATGAGTCTTAGAATAATGAAATAAGAACTGTTCAAAAAAATTAAAAGTGGGGTTTTACTACAAAACAGGGCAAGGGGGTTATGATTTTCTTGACAATTTTAGTGTAATCATAAAACATACATAGAAATCTTACCCTTTTGGTGTTGCCTTTTTCATCTAAGCCCTGTAGGAATAATAATCGGTAGAGAAGCTTTTATTTGTTAAAAAAAAAAAAAGAGCAATGGGCAATTTTGATTACATTCTAAACTTTTCAGTACTGGATGGGAATATTGTCCTTCCTTGACAGATATATTACATGTCTTTGCTTATCCATGTAACTACTCTCTTCAAGCTCTGTAGAGAGCATTGATTACTCACCACTAGAAGAGTAGATGGGTTTAGACAGGTTGTATATCCCTAGACTCTCACAAGTAAATTTCTTTCTCTGTTAAGAGCTCATCACTTTTTTAATCCAGAGCAATAAAAAGACCTGAAACCTTGTATCCAACCTGGAAATTATTTTCCAGACACTGGAGTCTCCCTGTTGTCTTTAATAGGTGTTGGGTTAGGACACATAGCATTTCAGAGTAAGAAACTATAGTATTACTTCCAGCACTGAGTGACACTGCAGATACTGGGTCCTCCAAATTCATTGTAGACACTGGCATGCTGAGCGAACAGGCTTCAGAAATGCTTTCACGTGTGTTACCTGTGGTTTCTGGAGAAATCCCATGACCAGAAAACAAAGTTCTTCCAGCACACTGGATGTCTAATGCAAAGAAAAACATGAACTCAGATATGGCACTTCCAATCCTACTGCATATAACAAACAGCATAAAAATAATAAAGTAACCTCTGTCTGACTCACCTGAGGCAGAGAATCTGTGGACAGGTAGGCAGAACATGCATCATCTATCTGCAAAAGTTCACACAGTCCTTTTTTTAAGAAGTCAGATTAATAAAAACAAGTGAAATACATATATATTCAAAAACAGTTTGGTGCAGCCAAAGTTATGGCAAGCTTGCTCACCATAAAGAATTCCTATAGCTACATTCATGAAATAGTTTGTATTCAAGGGGGGAAAAAAGCCGCTAACTAAATAAGCAAATTTATACCTGTTTGATCACAACAAACACATATGTATCTGGGTCCTTTATTCTCTTACTCCACTCACTTCCCTCCGATTTGTAGCCCGCTCAGACCAAGTCATATTTTAAATCACAATTTTAAGCGTCTGGGGTATATGGACTGTGAACTTACATATCTTTTGTGATATCTTTGGATTACACAAAACTGCAAAGAATATGACAAAACTAAGGCAAGTGATTGAAAGAGCAGTCCTCAAAACACCGCTCTTCCGATGGGATTCCAGCATCCCTGTGGGTGTGTGACACGCATCTCGAGTGATTACAGTATGTGCCAGCCCATCTTACGCATGCCCATCGATTTGTGAAGCAGCTAATATCCAAGGTTTGCTGTGATTTCTTTGGCAAATGAGGAGCCTTACAAGATTTTGTTTAAAGGAGGTGGTTCCCAAATCACACGGCTAGTAAGAGATATCTGCAATATAATTAAAGGGATCTGAACAAAAAGAGCACTGTGGAAGAAGTCTTTGCTGTTGAACTTAAGACATGTCAGCCCAGAATGGAATGTTACACACATAGACACAAACCAAACCAAAGCAAGAAAATCCACAAACCAAAGCAAGAAGCCCCAACACCCACCAGCCATTTCATCTGGATCAAAACAAATGTCTGTTTAGCTCTGCATCTTATCTCCAAAAACGGCCTTACATTGGCACCCAGTGAAGAGCCTAAGAAGAGACCAGTGGTCTAGTAAAACCCATGCTCTCCAGCCACAGTGGGTTTCTGTGCTGTGAATTCTACTGATCTCTCTCTGAGCCATTATAAACTTTTGGCATCCACAATGTCCTGTGGTAAGATCTTCCTAAAGACTGCATGAAATACCGCTAGTGTTTGCCTGGATCAGCCTGTTCAAAGCTAACTTCATCCAGTGCTGTCACAATCTTGTCTTGGAAGAAGTAATGAATGAGTGACTCCTACCCATCATCTCCGTTCTGTTCATGACCTTATGTATACAATTAATCACATCCTCTTTCTGCTGTCTCTTTTCCAAGATGAAAGAATCCCATACTACTGAATAATTTTTAGCAGTTATTAAACGGGGAGGGAGAAGAAATGGAATAAAGGACTTCTGAATTCATGGAAATAATATTACCAGTGCTGAAAGCTCTAAGTATTCTGTAAGGAAAAGAAAAAAATCTCTGGTACTCCAACTGAAGCTGTGCAGTTTAATAATAATGAAAAAAAAGAGACTTAACTTTTCATTATATAACTTTAAAATTGTATCAATAGCAACCTGTTTTAGTATGCACCATTTCTTCCATTGAATACTTAATACTGTTTATCTAGGTGCCAAAAAGCTTTGCCAATCATCTAGTTCACAGAGTGCATAAAAAAATGGGTTTTTTTAAATAAAGAGTAGGCAATACAATGGGTCTTACAATTTTATTATAGGTAAAAAGCCCTAAACAGCACTCTTTAGCGATGAAAACATGAAATGAAAAAAGCAATAAACAAATAAAGCATATCTGAGTACTTTGAGACAAGTGATGATTCATTTCTCTAGGGACAATCTACAAGAAAACATTAGCAGAGACAGTAGGAAAGCTAATAGCTCACAGAATTCCCTTTTCAAATAGTTCTTGTTGGTAACGCATCCTCCCCATTCTCTTTCCCCTTCATCTTGCCTTCGATTGTCTCTGGGTGTATTAGTTCAGCTTCACTACTTTCAGAGGAAGAAAACAGAGGGAGAAATAGCAGTAAAGGAGACAAACTAAGCTGAAGTCATTTTGGAAGCCCACATTAAAAATCTGCTGTTTCTTCTTGTTGAGGGACTTTTGTTGTTGTTGTTTTTTTATTGGTTTATTTGCTTGTTTTGTAGTTGGAGGTGACTATTAAAGAACTACCATAATTAATTCAGTAGCAGGACAAGCCAGAGACTGCTCTGTGTTCAGTGCAATGCAAGGCAAAGTATCTCTCAGCTAAAACCTGCATGGACAAAGCAAGGGCTGAGGAAAAGCCACCGTTACTGTTAATTCCTTTTTAAAACATAAAAATAAAAATTAAATAGTTTCTATCGTCCTTGAAGCATCTTCTCAGTAATTTTCTCTCCTATCCCAGAAATGTGGCCTGAGGCTGTGAGCTTGTGACTTGTTTGGGGTTGGTTAAATAACATAAACAAAAGGATGTGTGAGACAAGTAAAGGAACACAGTTACAAAGGTCCCGTATTTATAAAGTCAGAGTCGTTCCTGGAAAACACTAGGCTAATTTAGAGGCAGAGCTTCTCCTGAATGATCCACCAACAAAGTAACAAACAGGGAAGAACCGATTCTTTTCACCCCAAGAAACGCTGGTATGGTTCTGTAATCAGGTTGATTTAGGGTACATAGCTATGCATCCAATTCTCTTTCCTTAGATCCGCTGCAGTCCTGCATTATTCTTGCTACACTAGTAAGTTTTATATTGCTCATGTTATGTCATTTTGCTCATAGAATTTAGTATCTTATGCACACTTTTTTGTTTGCTGAAATCAGCAGGTACTTTGCCACCAGTTGCCATAGGGACAAACCCTGTGTTACACAGAGCAAATCTTAGCAATAAATTCAGAAATGTATAAAATAGCATTTTTCAACCCAGAATGTAAATAATTTATTTTCATGAACACCTTAAAGCTATCAGGGCCTTACTTCCCAAGAGACCACTTTTTCCCAGGAGATAAATATCATCAGGGCTTGTTCAAGTGCCAGCCTAGAAATAAGTTTGTGTTTGAGTCAATGCTTCCAAAATGAAGCTGATAGTAAGGGAAGTGTCTCCTGCAATGGCCTCAATAGGAAGAAATTTACACTCTGCATCTGTACCCCTAGTGACTCACTTGCTTTCTGATGTTATCCGAAGCTACAAAATTAAACGTCAACACAATGCTTGAAGGTAACAGCAACGCCAGGGCACACAAGTTGCAGGCTAAACCCCCTCTGCGTGTTACGCCCTGCCACTCAATCCGTTCCAAAAGGGCAGGAAAGAGCCCGTGTTAACACACATGTCACGTCCTAAAGCCAAAACAAACGTTCATTTCAAAGGTGAGAAGGGAAGTTATCATACCAATTGGTAGGGCACTCTAACTGACACAGTACATTATCCTTTGCCTAGTAAATTGAGGGGGTTGGATAGGATTAAATGCAGTGTCCCAGCCCTGTGTGCAGACCAGAAGAAGCAAGAGGTCAGGTTAGATGAACTGAAACAATCACTGCTTATCGTATACAGACTATAAGAGTACCAGATGAGACACTGTGTTTCTCCAGGGACAGTGACTGCCTGCTCATTGACAACTGTTACCAAACGTAGCTCTCCATTGAGCCAGGACAGTCTTTTCCCCGAATGACATCTCAACACCCCTCCTCAACATCCTCCTGGAGAGCTGTTCAGAAAATCTGGAAAATAAGATGTGTCACCTCTTCACTGATGTCAGGATAAGAGATGTACAGGAGAAGCAGGTCTGGAAGAAGAAGTGCCTGAACTCCATGCAAGAGAAATACTGGAGAGTGAGGTGTGACTGTAGGAAGGATGGGCACGGAAGAAATGGAGTGTACCATACAGCAGTGTGCAGGTGATGCTTACCTCTTTCCACAGCTGCAAATCCTGATCTGCCTTGAGGGCTTGGGTTGGCATCGGTGCACCTGGAAGCACAAGCCATGCTTAGCGATGCTGTACAGCAAACGTAATTTTTATAAGTAACCCGTGTCAGTGATTTAAATAAAACCTCTGAACACGATATGATGCCTAGAACACGCCATTGTCAAGTAGTTTCTGCCTGCTATATGTCAGCAACACAGCAGGAGGCTTCTTCACAAGTTCACAGCAGATACGGATGCTCGCACCTCTTGGCAATAAATAGTGTGGAAGTTACTCGGCTTTCACCAGGGGTCAGGCCAGCATTAGTTCGTTCTCAGCAACAAGTATCAGGCAAGAAAACTTGCGTGGCAGCTCTCAAATGCTAAGACCTGCTCAGGAAAACACATTTCAGTACCTAAAACCTCAAGCTTTCTGAGAACTCAGGTCACCTCCAGTGCACGCATAGCAAGTTAAGAACCTGGATCCTACCTCTTGCTTTGTTGTATGTTACAGTTAAACAATTAAACATATGCTACATGATGCACGCTTGCACATGAATGATACCTGTGGCACAAAGGTGGCGTTTTGAGGTGATAGTCAGAACATGTATAACTTGCTTTGTTTCCTCTGTCTGGCACGTGTGACGTGGAAAAGCTCAGTCCCTTAGAAGACTGGATGTGTTATTAATTGCATAATGCTGCAGTGATGCTGCGCTTGGCTTGGGAGCAGCTTCTTTCTCCATCTCTGCCCAGCCAGGCTGCAAACCTGGAATTCACTGTCTCTGGGTCCCTCCTGACCCAGCACCCTGAATATCCACCTTTCCACACTGTTATTTTATCTGGCATCATCATCATCATCATCGTAAGTGTTATCAGAGTCTCTGTAAATAATAGAAATGAGCATCACTGAATTGTGAGCACACTAGAGACTGCGCAAGCATATCGATGTGGGGATGTGTCGTAACTCACCTGGGAGGGAGATTGGTGCTGGAGGGGGTGGTGCTTTACCTGTACAGTCCTAGCACTGCAGGAAACCCTATGAAAGTCATCTAATTTATCTCCCTGCCCAATGCTGCTGCCCATGAGCCACGCCTGACCACTTTATACCCTGTTCTTAAAGCCCTGGGATTAATAGAGATTTTATAACCTCCCAAACAGTCTGTAATTACCTGTGGTCATCTTTTTTTTTTCAAAGAATTGAACCAAATTAAACAAAAAAGAGGTGAAGGTAGACTTAGCTAGAATGGCCAGGTGAGCAGGGTATGAATAGCCATCATCTTCATTTGTACCCCTAATAACAATAATTACAACAGTAGTTAGTTCCAGGCATTAAGGGGTGGATTTCAAAACCACATGTTGGTCCTGGCTTAGAATTAAGGTGACCAATTATTCTGGATCCTTGTTTTCCCCCAAGAAAGAATTAGAGGGGTCCTTAATTTCACACTATGTAGAAGTGGGACATTTTTGAAATCTCTGAGATGTTCACATAACAAGAAAACTGCTCTCCAACGAAAAATTTGCTTTTTGGATGTTTGTTTTAGTTCAAGGAAAAATCCTGAATAAATTAAAGGTGCTACAATTCCCTCACTTTGTTTTCTATTCTTAAATTAGTATATTCAGATTGCAGTATTGCCTGCGACTGGTGTCCTGGTTGCCAAGAGTGGAACTGGGCATCACTTCAAATTAACACATCTTCCCCATTAAACCTTTGCCTGCCTGCCCCTGAACACTGCTTCTGCCGTTGTTTGGTGTCCAAGGCTTTCCAGGGGGAGCAGAAGAAATCCAATTGCCTGTAAAGCTTAGGGAAGCAGGCAAGAAAGCCTGAGTATTACAGCTTTTTTTTTTTTTTTTGCCTGGAACATAAACTTTTTGAGAGAGGAGACAATTATTTCACTAGCTTATGAGTTTCCTCAACCCTTCTCCACTTATTCACAGAACCCCTTAACCCTTCTCCACTTATTCACAAAACTCTTTAACCCTTCTCCACTTATTCACAAAACTCTTTAACCCTTCTCCACCTATTCACAAAACTCTTATTTCATGTGCAGTCCCATCTGGTTTGTGCTCACACCTAGGACTACTTGCCCCTGAATGCCGAGGGGTGTCCCTCCATCACCCCACCCTGAGCAGTGCTGCAGCCCTTAGGGACTTCCATCACTTACACACAAGGGCACGCGCAGGGCAACAGTAAGTTATCGTGCAGTAGACACAAAATACCCATGCTACTGAGGAAAGCAATCCTAATCAAAAGGAACATACAAGAGGAAATCCGCCTACAAATTTGATAGTCCATGATATATTTGTTCTCTTATCCTTCAGTTCTGCCAATTTCTAAACGCTCAGCTTCTTCCGAGGGAGCGGAATGCCAGATGCACAATTTCAGTCACTTTTCAACCTGGCATTCACTTAAATCTTCTCTTCCCTCCACTGCTCTCCCTACACAAGCTCCTGGCAATCATTTCTGTAAGAACAATGGTGAAATACTGTGTGCCACCGCTCCTCCTTGCCTTCCTTTTCCTTCCCTCCCGTCTTCCACATCTCCAGAACTTATTTTTTAAATGTTCAGTATACTGTACTTAGATTTCTTTGATTCTTCATATTAAAAAACCACAATAAATCACAACAAAAACTCCCGATGAAAGTAACTCGCACACAGATAATACAAACAAAAGAGAACTATTCCTTGCACAGCAGCTTGTTTTGCAATGTTACTTCACAAGGTGTAAGTAGTTAATCTATCTGGAGTGAGAAAATAGAATATAAAAGACAGCGTGTTTTGTTAAAAAGCCCATTAGCTGTCCTCGCTTCACAAGCACTCCCTGCTACAAAAATAGCACCTTTCAGTTGTAAGGCAACATTTCAGATTAAATCGAGATAATCAAGCTCCATGCCTAAAGCAGCTCAGCAGCTCTATGCTCTCCCACCTAATCCCACCCCCAGGGATTCCTCACGCAATAAATATTGCTTCAGGTTGGGATAAGTGACTTCCCGAGGCTCCTAAATTGTCCTACAACTCCGCGATGCACCTCGTTTCTCTTTTCTTAGCTTTCCAATCAGAGTAAATGATATTTAAAATGAAATGTCTCTTAACGAAAGCCACTTCCCCAAGTTGCTGGTTTGCCGGACAGGATAATCCCGCCGGGATACACCAAGAAGCCCTCCAAAACCAAGCCCTGAAACCCTGCCCAGCAGCTGCAACCTCCTGCGCGCCTCTGCAGCTCTCCCAGCCCCGCAGCCGAGCCCAGCCCGGCGAGGCGGCGAGGCGGCGGCGGGCGAAGCACCCCCCTCGCTTGGTAGCCCCCTCGCTTGGTAGCCCCCTCGCACGGCTGGCAGCCTGCCGGGGTCCCTCCCCCACCCCCCCCACCCCCCCCAAAAAAGCAGGGGTGGCAGTGCAGGAAGGGAATGCGAGGGGGATGCTCCTCACCTTTGCAAGCAGGCACCGAGGAGGCGAGGAGGAGGAGGAGGAGGAGGAGCGGGGCCCCCGGCAGCCCCGCGCCGTCCCCTGCCTTCCCCGGGCAGCGCTGGGGGGTGGCTGCGGGGGGCTGCTGGTGGCAGAAGTTTCCCATGGCCGCGGTGTCCCCGGCGCTGCTTCCCCGCTCTTCTGGCCATGCTCTCGCTCCCTCCCCAAACTTTTTAAATCTCCCTGACACGTGGACGAGCATCAGCCTGACTCGGGGAGGGCGTCAGCCGCCCTGCCCGCTCTGCCCGCGCGCCCCCGGCCGCCCCGGGGCCAGAACCCTCGCCTCCTCCGCCGGGCAGCCGGTGACTCAGCCCCGCGGCCACCCCGGGGGCGGATCCCCGGGTCACCCTGGCTGGGGCGGGAGGTGTCCCCGCTTGGCAGCCAGGCGAGGGGCTGGGCGGGCTCCGGGCCTTTTATCAAACCCCCTTGCTGAGAAAAATCCGCGTTTCCAAAAAACCACATGCGCCACCCCCTGAGCCCCAGTGGCAGCCGCGGTGGCCGGCGCTAAAGGTGGGCGCTGCGGCTCCCTTGGGGTGCTCGGCGGTTGGGGTGGTGACAGGGGGGTGGCAAAGGGGAGCGTTCAGGCACTGTCCGATGCCGGTGAGGAGGGGAGATGAGTTTTAAGACGGGGAAATCTCACTCAGATTCTCCCCCAGTAAGCTGAACCGGGGAGTCAAAACCCCCATTGAGCTGGCGTGTGGGAGAGGCCGTCGGTGGTTGGGACTCGAGGCCCTGAGGATGTGCACCCATCTGCTCCCTGGACCCTCCAATCGCTGGGTTATCTGGAGGACCCCCTGCTGCAGAGGTGTAACCGATTCCTGACTTTCCCCATGCCTTAAATACATGCACACAAAATGCCACACCACGAAACAGAACTGGGTAATACGGTGATATTTGAGGATTAAAATCCTAACACGGTGCTTAGCAAGGCAGTTTGCTTAAGCTGCAGCTGCAGACCTTGTTCCCAGTTGTTATTTATGCCTGTAAATAGCCAAGGCAACTACATTGTAAGACATTCAAAAGCACACAGACCCCAAATCTGTAAAGACGCTTGGTAAGTTTAGTCCAGCCACCCCTGAAAACACAGCAAGCCCTGGCTTACCAGACCTGCTACTGGAGCCTGTGGGTGCCCAAGCCACCCAGTCGTGCCCAGCCCCAGCAGGATGCTCGGGCTGGTGCTGGCCTGCTCCTCACGCCCAGCCCAGCAGCAGGGTCTGGTATTCTCCATGGTACACCTCTGACTGTCTCTGCTCCCTCACCATTTCCTGCCCAGCCGAGGTGCAGCTCCAACACTGAGATGCTAATGGAGAGTGTTTCATGGCAGCACCTCCCAATTTCATCTGGCTTTATGATTTATTTCCCATTTTTTTCCACTTGTGCCTATCTTTTTGCTTGGTTGCTTTTTTCTCACTTTCAAAGGAAATGTTATGTCGTGGTCCGGCAATGAGACAGTGGTACAATATTAGCAATTGTTCTCTTCCGAAACAGTTATTTTTGGCCATTTCATTGTGTTTTGACTGGGGGGAGTGAATGATGGGTGGTAGAGTAAAGCAGCCTGACAAGAACGGTAGGTGTTACCACGAAACAAAAGATAACTTTCATTTACAACCATAGCATTGCTGCCTGCTCTTTGCCCTTAACCTTACCAGTTGCATGTGCTACAAATTCACACTGCCCCTGTGAATGCTTTGACAGGCCATCAAAATTTTGAAAACTTTGCCAAGCGGCATGCTAAGGTGCTGTAAAATTCTCATAGTAATAGAAGGATCTTCTCAATCAGATTTGGTAGCAAAGCTTCCCTTAATATGACTGGGGACAGAATTAATCCTTGTGTCAATGGAAAGCCAGTCCATAAATTAAAGAAGCCTGCATTTTGTATATATTATTGCATTTATATCTACCTAATTAAAAGAGTTGTTTTAAAACAATCCAAATCGAGGAATTGCATTTGGTTCTGGTTTCTGTTCATAAAACCAGATGACATTTATTTAAAAGACATTCTCATAAATGGGAAGTCATCAGCGCTAGAAGGTATCTCCCTAATCTATCTTGATTAAATACATGAATCAGTGTCCTGAGCCTTGGCCTGAGGAATGATTTAATTTGTTATGCATATTAATTGATACCTTCCTGTTAAATATAGCTTGTGAAATAAAATACAGTATAAGTTGAGAGTTAAATACCTGTAAATGTTCTACACCCGTTGAATGGTGCAGGGTGCTTTAAGAATAGTGAAAAAAAAAGATACTTAACTTTATTTCCAGTTGAAAGAGCTCTGATTAGCCCAGAAATTGGGGGTCTGTGATATCTGTTTTAATACTGTAGACTGAAAAATTTTGCTGAGTCCACTTTGCACAAAAACATATTAAAAGAGATTTTGAAGATGATGAGAAAAATTTCCAGGTAGGAAAATTCTGATCTTCCATTTTACCAGAAAAAAACCACCTAGTACTTCTCTCTATGCTTGGATTTGCATCGCTCTGTAATCTTTCAGCTGCAAAAGCAGTAACCATTACACATGCAATCCTATTTGCATCCAGAGTTAGATTATCTAAATCCTAGCAGGCTACAGCCTTTCAGTACTTCCAGCCCAGTATGAACTAAATTTCATTTTAGACTATGCCTTTTTACTAAGAGCAGCAGTGTAGTTTTGCATTTCTTGATATATGGGTAGGGTAAACTGATTTGGGCATAACTTTAATCCTCCTAATCGTATACTAGAAAAAACAACATAACTTTTAGCAAATATGTACATTTGCATTAGGCCCCGACTCAAGTTTATACAAAGACAATATTTCTACTGAAATCTCAGCAAATTTTGAGAGACCAAGTTCTCCAAGCTTGAATCTCAGTTTCTAGGAGCTTTACATAGCTTGTGACGGTCACCTTTACACAAGGAACTCACTGAAGTGCAAGTGAGCATTCTTGTAAATGGGAGAAAAATACATCTTTCTCCACTGTGTCTGTTTTTGTTTTGTTTAATTGCTTGATTAAATTAATGTTACACTATTGCAGGAACAAAGCACATCCTCATTAAACTAATAGCTTGGAGGATGTTTTCGATGCTGTAATTAGCTTCTTTGAAATATTTATGTTCTTCCTAATGTTGCTTGAATAAATGTTAATTATGGCTAGTGGAAAGGAAATCAAACAGCTGAGTATGTGAAACCATCATCTCCTCTGTCTTCAGAGAAGGCAAGGTCGGAAGGTACATCACTGAATCCTTTCCCTTGCTGCATACCAGTCTGCGAGGAGGTGAGGAGGTCAATGCATACTGTTTTTTCTATGACTTTAATAAAAATGATGGGAAATCATTTCATCTACATCTGGACTTAAGCACTAAGAGAGTTTTTATTTGTACTGTGCTTTCTTCACCAAAATATTCCAATCTTACTGGAAAGTGCTTGAGATGGGCCAGTGGGTGCAACCATACTGATGTCTCTCACAACTTCAGACAGGTCCATTAATATCTTTCCTCCTTCTGTGGAGTGAACAAGTTGCCTACATGGATTTTCTCCTTACTTGTTTATGTTCTAGAGAATTAAATTTTGGGGAGGCAAGCCTTGATGATCAGTTAATGCCTGCTCAGATATTGCATTTCTTCAAGGTATTCTCTCTCTCTCTTACTGACTAATAATGCACAGGAAACTTGTACCAGAACAGAAAAAGATCCCCGAAGAAAAGTCACTGGAGACTCAATTCAAGAACCACCATCTCTGAATGGGCTTTTATTAGTGCTGACTTAGCCCCAAGAAATATTCGCTTGGTAGAAGTCTTTAAGGATATCTCCTTATAAATAGGAGACAAGCAACAACAAAACCCAAGCCATAGATAGTCCCTGCATTTTCTCAGGATATTATTTTCTTATTATATCCAAGATAATGCCTCAGCTCTTTATGAATAAGTAAAATGTAAATGAATTTAGGTGCCTCTAATGAACTACTGGAAATGAGCAAGGAACCCCAGCCCCTGGGCTGAGAGAGATGGCATGAGGGAACAGTGATGGGACTGATTGCGGCAAATGTCCAGGGCTCCCTTCAAAAGCCCCAGAATGTTTTGTATAAAAGGTCCTTGCATAAAAGAGAGATGGCTGAGCTCCTTAATGACTTAAGAAAATTTGCCTAACAGGCGCCAGTGATCAAACTCAGCAAAAACATAGTAATCTATCCAAAATAGCAGGTAGCTGTTTAAATTAGGGCTGAATTTGGCTCGCCGTGTAGAGTGCAGCCGAAGTCTCCTGTTCACAGACACACAGCATGGGCACAAACTGCGCAATTCCTCGTTCCCTTAGCTTGCAAGAAATCCTTAGACGTAGAACAGGAGATCTCTGAATGGCATCTCTGCCTTGTTTGTAGTCTCAGGAGAAAAATAATTTTCCTGTGTGAAAAGTAACCTGTGCAGCAATAGGCAGTATACTGGCTACCATCGTGTAGAAAAGAGGTACCAGGATCACCATGGATGTTTCTACATGGACACCAGCTCACCTCCCAGCTAAGTTAAAAAAAGTGAAATAAAATGTTATGAATGACTAGGAAAGAAGTACTATTACTACTATAATAATTATAAAGACATGGAAAAAAAAAAAAGATAAAAACCTCAAGATAAAACCCATTACTCAGCCTTTGCACGAGCCCTAGTGCTTCCACATGTGGATCACTGCAATTATGGTCCCATCGTTCCTCCCAGATGAAAATGCAGAGAATTGCAGTGAGTTCAGTGCAAGGTAAGTTTGACAAGACTGGGACTCTTCAGTGTGGAAAGCTAAAACCCAGAAAGGGATACAACACAGGTCTATAAATTCATAAGTAGGTAAGAACAATGTGAAAGAAAGTTGAAGAACTACTTTCAACTAATTCTTAGAATAAGACCTGGAAGCCATGACTCCATAGCTTATTTATCATGTCCTGAGATGTTTCTGAAGGAGTCCCATGGAAATAAAAAGCCCTGCATTCTATCAGACATCTCTTGCCTAGTCCATGATATTTAATCTCCATCTTTGGAGTAAGCAGAGTTCATTAGAAGTAACACTCAGCAGAAGTGTGTAATTTTCATGGACTTGCACTTGTTTTTGTGGTGGAACTGGTCACAGACGATAGATATTTCCCACCCCATTTCCAGCATTTTACAATTTTTCCACCGATATTCCTCATTAATTCTATAAAAAATATGGGACTTAAAACAAAACGGTTTATTTGTTTTATGAAGTCCTGATGATCATACAAAAAAAAAGGATCAAGAAAAGCAATAATCCATAATAATAATAATAATAATAATAATTCAATATTATTTGGTTGACCTCAATATTACTCAATTGAATTCAAAGAAAAGCAATAATCATCTACTATCATTGCTACATATTGCTTGAAAAAAGGCCAATTTTCATGATACTTCCATCTCGCTTTTCTCTAGTACACACCAAAGCACACCAACTAATGATTGTTTTAAAAACAGCACAATGTTCCCCCCATACCTGGGGAAACAGGATTTTGAGCACCCTGTTAGTTGTTGACACATAATTAATAAAATAATAAAAAATCAATATTGCTTTCAAAATCTACAGGTTTTACAACTAAAAAGACCTTAAGCAAGAAGGAAAAGAAATGAAGGTGGATGACTACTGACACTTAGAACATGTCATCCTGCCTTCCATGTGGCCATGAGCTGTGTGGATTTGACGATGGGATAATTTCTTTTTTAAAGAGAGACAAACTTACGCTGTGACCTAGCATTGGTTTAGTCTAATTTATTTACAGTATGTACATAAATCCAGCGGGAAGGAAGGCATCCTGGAAATTTTTCTTATAAAACTCCAGTATATTTTGCCTAAAGTGTTGAACTCCCATTGGCTTCAGGAAAAAATTACAATCCAGGGCTGAATTTGACATATTGTCTAAATTCTGATATTTCTCTGAAAAAAAAAAGAAAAAAATATTATGAAGGGACATAAACACGATTGAATGTTTCCCTTTATTTTTTAACCTTAGCTGAGAACATTCTCAAAATCACCCATAGGTTTCCTCCCAGCTTGCTAGTGAGGTACAACTAATGCTGACTGCAGGAAATTCCTTTGCAGAGATGCAACATTTAAGTGTTCACTTGGTAGTCTGAGGGGAAAGACCATAAGGAAATAATTTGGAAAAATGGACTAAAACCCCCTGAGTTTCTTCCAGCCTGAAATGTTCAGGGATTCTTTGTCTAAAGTGTTAAGCAACAGGATCCCAGCAGTCAGCTGCTTGGCCTGCTTACCTGTTCACCGTCTTCCTAAGACCAGCATGCTCAGTCCACATCAATTTTACTTAAGAATCATATTTGTTAATAGAGAAGGCAACAGATGGATAATTAATAGATTTGGTCCTGTCAAAATAATGGTAAACAAAGATCAATTCTAGCACTCCCTTCATTTTTCTCCCACCAGCACAAAGCTGCTCTTACCGCGGGTTAATCAGCGACACAGCTCACCTGACAGGGTAGTATTTCTGGACCCAGCCTGCCACTATTTTTTATTATACCAACCACCGAATGCTGAAGAATGCCAAAAATCATTGGTAGAATCTTTAGCCCTGCCCTCCAAATCTCAAAACTCAAGAAATTTCCCTTTGCTTAGTTTTAGAGTTTTGGAGCCTATGAGACTGCAGGCGCTAACTCTGAAGTTTATTAGATAATATATTTTTCTCTGCAAAGTTGGACTTGGGAAGGCAAATTCTTCTATTGACTTCTCTTGAGATCAGCTGCACTGCAGTCATAAGCCTACATGGTAATGTCTTGAAAAGTAAGTATCGTAAGCAGAGTTTTGTAATGTGTCTTACCTATCTCATCCCAGACAGCGTGATCTGCCACATGAACTTTTCAATGATTTTGTAATGATAACCAGCAACTTAGAAATTACTAAGACCTTTACACGCACCAATTTTTTTTAATCTTACATTATCTTTTGCTGTAGATACTGTTCAAATATATCACTGCTGATCAGCTCACCATCCCTTGCCCACCCTTTGCCAGATTTTGACCTTCAGGCTGTCTCTAGCTTCACTTCAGATCCACTTAAATTCTCCAAAATGCTGCATATTCATGATTGCTTGTATATTGAACGCGCTGATCCTCGTGGTTCCTTCAAGTCCTATATGCTCCTGGCACCCACCCACCAGGAACATACACTTTTCTTTAAAGACTCAAGAATTGTGAACCTAATCCCATGTCAAATGCCTTGTGAGCTTAGCGCTCAGACTGCAGCATTATCCAAGAGCCATGGTGTGCTGGGGAGGCATGAATTTACAAGGAGTCCAAAATTTGTGAGTAGTCTTTGAATAGAAAGAGAAGCTACATGGAGTAGAGCAAGACAGACCTGGGAGATTTTGAGGCTGCTCTCTGAGTTGATTTGTTCACTAACAGCGTGCCCTGGACTTGGTATCTGAGGTAAAACTACTTTATTTGAGTTCAAAACTACTTTAATGTATGGGAAGATTCTTGGGTATCATTCTTTTGTTATAAATATATATGTCTGCCAAGTACAGCATAGTAGCATCAACACCCTTGGTTATTGCTTTCTTTGCTGTACTACGCTATTAATTTTTAACATTCCTTTAGGTTATATGTTACACATGTCACAGATTGGGAAGATGTAGTAATAAACCTTAAATAAATTAATTCTTCCTTCATTAAGGAGAACAAAATGCCAGCCAACCCAAGACATCCCACTTGTTGACACTGAGAAGCTGTAGCCGTATTTCTGGCTCTGCTCAATAGTACCTGACCACAGTGACTGGGCTGGACTAGCAGAGCTGCTAGGTTGACTCCTTAGGGAAGTTCTCACATTTTGGAAGAAACAAGTGGCACTTTCTCTGTATAATTACCTGATAGTCTGGCATCTGCATGAATATACACGCAGGTATATATGTAACTTCTAACAGCGTATGAGTAGTAAGAATGACTCCACAGAGCAAATGTCCAAATGAAAGCTACATGAACGGCACATTAAAAATCCTCTCATTAAAAATCCATCTGCTTGTCGTATGTGGTGGGTCACACAGGTTCCTCCTGGAAAAACAGAAGGTGACTTTCCTTATGAAAAACGCTGCTTAGCAGGAAGAAACATGTACAAATGCTGAATAATACAGGCTATTACTGCTCCTACCAGTGATGGTTCTGCCCCTTACAGCAAATAAAACCAAACTGCGCCACTGTTGCACTCTACATCTCACATGACAGCCCTGGATTATTATTTGCTAATTTTATGATGGAAGTGAGCCCATAAGGGCTATAAAAAGGACACAAACTTAAAGGCACCAATTTTCATACAAATTCTCAGTTTAAAAAAATTAGTTCTTGCCTAGAAAATTTTACAACGCAGTTTGAGTTAGGAGCACAGAACTATGTTTTTGCAGGAATGTGTAGCTAGATGAGTAGTTTTCTTTCAAATGAAGTCTTTTATTGAGATCATTACTTTAAATAAGTGATATATTAGTGGGACATGTTTGCACTGAAGACTGTTGGCTGGATTTGGAAGAACAGTTAAAACTTTCCTTTCTTAAAGTTACGGCAAAATTGATTATTCTGGTACAGGAACAAATACATTTTGACACAAGTGCTAAGAAAATCAAGTAGAAGCTGGTATTGTTAACTTCATACCTGGCCAAAATGAAACAAAATCAGTAACAGGCAGATGGAAAAAGACAAATTGTTAGGAGAGAATTTTTATTTTCAGACTTTTAGAGATATTTTATATGAACAGCTGAGAGTAAAGGCACAAAAAATGGCTTACTGGTTTGTTTTATGTGAATATAATATGGCTTGTGCATGTAATACGCAGAGAAGGGAATCCTTTAATAGACCTTTCACACCCTCATACCTTCCATTATTTTCTTCTAATTTAATTAGGTTAAGAGAAGCCTAGCCAGTTTAAATATATCTTATAAAGACAGTAGAAAAGTTCATAAGTGTTTCGTCGTTTCCTTTTCATCACATCAAAAAACCCGTGAGTTGCTCATGCATTTCTGGCAGAGAACGTCCATGTGCCTGCAGGAGTCACGCAATAGAGGGGGAGAGGTGTTGGTACCGTACCATCCAGTTTGCATTTATGCCTTCTTGTTGCTGTGCAGGTGTGCCACAGTGAAACAATTAGCATGGGAAAGTGTGCGTTCAGCCAAGTCAGAGTGATGCAACGCGTCAGGTTCCAGCTTTTCCAGCCAGCTCTGTTAGCCTGCCAGGCTGAGCCCAACTGAGCAAGATGATGTCTGCCGCTGGCTTTACTTCTCAGATGCGCTACCAGCTCACGAAAATCACATCTGTCCATGCTCCACTGGTGGGTGTTGCACACATTCTGTACTTAAATCACCTTCCTTTCTATTTAAATAAATGGGAGAAGCTGCTGCTGGTTAGTTTATTGAAAACTGGATACCAGGGTGGGCAGAAGCAGTAGGAGAGGCTCATGGCAGGTTCATCAAGGCAGGGTCTTCCAGCTGAAGCTTGGCCCAAGTAGAGGGCTGGATTTGAGGTTATAAAGAGCACCATGCTATCACCTAAAAATCAAGACCTGCTATCTGGCAAAGCTAAGGAATGAAGCATCATAAAGCGAATAAATATATATAATAGGTTAAAAATTCCAAATAATGACAGCCAGGAGAAAGGCATGCTTTTCTGGTTTTTTTAAAGTACACTTAAAAATTTAGGACAAAAAAAAATTTAGCTGTCAGGAAGAGCATGACAGTGTCATATCCTTCAGGGAAAAATCAATCCAATCTCCACTAATGAGATTTTCCTTCCTAAATTCTTTGACTTCTGATTTTATATTGCTGTCTTCTCAGACAAAAGAGCTCCCAAATACACATACAATCTATGTAAAAAAACCAGGTGACAAGAGATTTGTTAAAAGTTATTATCTGCTTCTGTTGGTGAATATCAGAAATAAAGACTGTAGAAAGCAAGGATGTCAGAGTGACTCCAATCAGACTATGACACTGGGAGCTCCAAGACAAAATAACAAATTAATTCAAGCAATGCATGCTTAAAAATACAGATTTATTTCTTTCATTTATTTCTTTTCAAATGGGCTGCAAACTGACAGGAACTTATCAGAAGAAAACTCACCAGCCTAAAGCACAGCAGCTAAAAGGGAAGCAGCATACAATACATAATGTTATATAATATACTATATAGTAGGCTATAATATATACTAGGTCGAATAGTGTCTCTTCTTGAGAAGACACAATTAAATTCTCAGCAAGGGTTATTTAACAAATATTACTAGATAGCAGACTGTATAAGGGCTAAAGGGGCTAGGGGCCACTTGTCTCTCCAGAAGAGAGTTTACCACTTCTGCATACACTCGCACAAGGAGGAGGTATAAAGGTTAGTTTCAGACTTGCCCAGGTTTTGCAGAATGATGTGATTTGCAGAATGAAGTGATTTGCAGAATGAAGTGATTTGCAGAATGATGTGATGTAGTCTTTCTCAGGTGAAAAGTGAATGCAAAGCACTGCTGAATCAAAATGGAAACTCTATGCAATTTTTCTAAAATAAGAAAATTGGGACAGAAAACAACCAGCTTTTCAAATCAGGCCCAAATCTACTTTTAAATTACTGTGCTATGGTTTTACATTCTGGAGGTACCAGCACTGAAAAGACTTACCTTTGAGATTAAAGTCCTCAGTGCTGCTCTCCTGAACAACCTCCCATAAAAAGGCCTAAAAATTTCAGTCAGGAAAGTTCAAACTAACATATCCAGTCTGAAACCTATTTATACACGGTAAGGAACTGAAAATCTCTTCACAACAATTTTTGACGCAACATTGTTTAAGGTTAAAACAAAGCAAAGTTTGTCTGAGTTTGAATCCCTATGTGAATTAACAGGATGCTTGGAAACACAGAGAGATTCAAGTAATAACAACACTCAGTGACATATAATCATGTTTCTTTTGTCCTTTCTGGGCAATCTTGTATTAACACGGAGAGCATGGGCCGACATCATCATCCATCGGGAGTGACCACGAGTTGATGTGTCTGAGCTTTGCTTTTGCTGGGCTTGTTTTCACTCGTGGCAGATTTTTACTGACAGATCAGCTGAATCTCATTACTTCAAGGACTATGCTTCAGCAAGTGAACACCTTGAAATGTCATGACCTTTCCATGACAAGAAAAAATGTCACCAAAGAAAAGGCAGTAAGATTGAGAGAAAGAGAGTGAGGATCACAATTAATGAAAATATATTTATTGCACTATGATATAGTAATAGGCTTTTTAATGGAAATACAATTTCCACTTGAAGAGTTGAATTTCTCAGAAGACAGACATAGAATATGTGCACGGGTTTATCAGTCAGTCAGTCCCTGGTGAAAGAGCATCTATTGCGCTGTTGCTCTGGTTTGATAACAGGTGAAGCAGTGAAATGATGGAGCTACACTAACTTTAAACTGATATAACAGATGATGAGGCCCAATCAGTTGTGAACATATGCTGCTCTGGAAATTTTTATTTTAAAGCTACCACTTCAGTGTATGTCAGGGTTGGAGAGCTAACATTTCACTAGACATTTCACTAGACATACATGACCTGACAGCTGACGTTAGTCCCTTGTGATGAACGCTCTGAACCTAGAGGCAGCTTCTGACTTCTGAAAATATTTAAATGAGAACAGTTTTTCAGGTGCTCTGTTGGCATGAACCACACAGTTATGCTGAGGAGAGGTACTGGTGGAGTTATCCAAATGTATACTAGCTGAAGTTTTGCTCCAGACAATCTTAATGCCTGGTGGCTAAGGGCTGAGATCTCTATATATTAATCTATGTAGACTTTTTACTCTATATGCATATACAATATTTTATGCTGCATGTAGAGTTTTTGTACTTTTTTTTTTGTACAGTAGAGGTTTCGTAGAATTTTGTACATAGAATATTGCATATACAATATGCTATGCTGCATATAGAGTTTTTCTCCACCATCCTCCCACATAGCCACAGAAATTTTTGAGCTGATGCAGCAAGGCAAAGGAGCACCAGCACTGACTTTTCTTAGTGGCCAGCACTGGCTCTGATGTCTTGGGATGGAATTTGCTGCAGGTAACTCAAAGCTGACCATGGTGTTGGGCAGATAGCTGAGGGCAAGGACAGCTGCAGGGGGGGTTTCCCTCTATTATGAAACCAGCCTTCACTTACACAGTCATCACCGTGTGCAGAATGATATAACACGATAACAACCCAAACTTGCGAAGGTGAAATTCAAAGTACTATTTTTCACTGAACACAGTATCAGTGAAATGCCATAGAAGCTGCATGGAAATAGTCCCTATTCTAATTGCTCAAGCAACTATTTGTTGTCATTAAATTATTGTTCATTTGTAAATCTAACATTTAATTAAAAGGTTACAAATACAAGTTGTGGGATATCTGAAGAATCAAGGACACTTAGTGAACAATCCAGACCAAATGCACCTGTTGTGATTGTGAGCAGCATGCTTCAAGGACATTGTGGGAGCTGCCTGCAGTCAGAAAATGATGAGAACAACCTTGAGAAGAAGAATTGGTGTACGTGACTGAGATTAGAAAGCAAAGAAGGATGCAGATGGAGAGGACTGTGCGCGTGGACAAGGGACTTTAACGAATCATAGCGTAACTAAGACCGCATGGACAGACACAGTTAACCAATTAGTAAAAAGCTTGTGCATGATAGGGAAATAGAAGAGCTATATTAAGCGGGATGTATCAACAATAACTT
>BOSO01008439.1:0-17543 GCA_018403395.1 Gorsachius goisagi
CTCCAGACCCCTCACCAGCTTTGTGGCTCTCCTCTGGACATGTTCCAGCAATGCAACATCTTTCTTGTAGTGAGGGGCCCAAAACTGAACACAGTATTCAAGGTGCGGCCTCACCAGCACCAAGTACAGGGGCACGATCACTTCCCTGCTCCTGCTGGTCACACTATTCCTGATACAAGCCAGGATGCCATTGGCCTTCTTGGCCACCTGGGCACACTGCTGGCTCATAGCAATAGTTCATCATCAAATTGGGTAACTGTTAACAAATTGTTAATCTAAAATACTAAGTATTTTACCTGCTCACTGATGGCTTTTCCTTGCTCTATTCTTCATGATTTAACAGTTCTTCCTGTGATTCCTTATCCTAAGTAAGGTAACATTAGGGTTTATGTTATACCTTGACCCAGACGACTTTAGCATAAGTCTGGTTTTATTCACTCCCTTAGATCTGTGCTATGAGTTTATATTAAAGTATTAATGAATGAAGGAAAAGCTATAATTAGGGAGGGTTGCTCAAATGATATTTTGTGTACAATTTTTCTTTTTTCACTGAATAGCACGATTTTGTGGTCAAACAAAACATTCACAAGATATGCTCCATTTAAATTTAACAGGTGGATTGAGAAAAAAAAAATAATGAGGAGCTCAACAAAATTTATCCTTTCATATGATTTTTCCCCAACTGGAGGATTTAAACTTTTGATTTTGAAATAATATATAATTTTGAATTTTTCCAAATTTAAATTATAGAAATTATTTTTAAAAGGGAATTTATACATTTGTGGTTTAATTCGTATTAACATTGTACATACTTTAAAAGCAATTTTTTCTTATCATCTCAATACCATGCTCTGCCCAACACTATATGGCATTCACACCGAATTCCCTTCTGTTGACTCTAAGCCATAAGGCAGGCATTAGGAGCGTGCCTGAGGTACCACAAAAGCTATTAGGCATTTGAACCACAGACCAAACTACTGTAAAGGAAACACCCCCTAATAGCGTAAATATTGTACACTCAGCATCAATTCTTTCACCCTTAAGATCCGTTCCTCTTGTGCCACACCATTTGCTAATGTAGACATAGGCTTTGAGCTCTTATCTTATGAAGATGAAGGGGAAAGGGAGCAAATTCAATTGACATATAAACAAAGATTATAGAAGAACTGCACCCAGAGGCTGACTTCTTCTCCCTCAGGGAAACAAATATAGGGTATTCTTGGAAACAGTACTTTCTGAAAAGAAATAATGGAAGAAAAAAAACAACAACATGAGTTTCCAGAATGAGTATTCCTCAAAAAGAGCAAATAAAAAGGTGTAACATGATCCCTGAGATGTAGGATATTGACGTAGGAACAAAGATCCAAATTCATTATACATGGCGTACGTAACATGAATTTTAGAATATCCTTATTAGAAGTCACTTATTTTTTAACTGAAAATTAAAATCTATTTAAGAAAAGGACCATAAACATGCCAAATCTGTAAAAAAATGCTATAACATAAGCAAATAAAAAACCTTAATGTGTCTTGCTCTTAAAAAGGCAACAACTGAAAATTGATTTTGTTACACTGTGTAAGTAGCTTCACAGGAAGAAAATACATGCCACTAAATGGCTGTATAATCTAGAGGGGAAAGGCATACTGAAAAATGAAGCAAGAACTTAACTATATTCAGATCAGAAATAAAGCTCACAAATTTAGCAGTATGTCTAATTAATGACTGGAACAAATTACTAGAGGCATGGAAGATTTTCTGTCTCTTTGTATCTTTAAATAAAGACTGACCAACTTCCTGAACAGGAGACATTAGCCAAATACAAATTAAAGAACACAGTACAGGGTCACTGAGTCAAACTTAAGCACCTGTGGTATACAGAGGCTTATACTGGGTTGAATTAATAGTTTCTTATGGTTTTTACTTCTAAGAAGTTTTCAGTTTAGGGGGGAAAAAAAAAGCCCTGTCCCAGTACAACTTTTAAATGCTCCACTATGTAGTCCACTGAGATGATTGATGCCTCTTTCCTGTATTTCTCAAAACTCTGAACGATTTTATCTCATTTCAGTATAAATGGATCCTGCATGATGTGTAAAACCCAGTGAACAAATTCAGTACATTCTTAGGCACTTCTAATCAATTTTTATTTTGGCTGGATACATCTAGATTTACCCTCGGTAGGTGTTTTTCTATAAATTTTTTAAAAATAAATAATACTGTACAGCTTTTTGTGAGATATATAACTGGAACTGAGAGAAAGGGAGTAGCAGAAAAACAGTTTAAGCCTTCAGATTTGTTGGCTTGTGTGGACAAAAACTCTTGAGCTTTCTATATTGATGAAGTGGGAAGATTAAACATATGTTTGTACTTGCTACCATATTTATTTGCATATGCTGCCTTCTAGATGACCATATGGTCCTTTTACCTTTTGGCAAGATGACATATTCCAAAGAAATACTACAATGTGATCAAAGTTTGTAAAATGTACTTATCCCATATTATGCTTTCTTCATCTGTTTATTGTACAGAACTGCAAAAACTATACATGGCATTGCAATTAGTTTTTCAGCAACTTCGCTTCAAGCATGCTCATGGATTCTATATGGTATGTCAAGCCCCAGATTTACAAAAACAATAGGATCCTTTGGAACTGCACCTTAGCTCTGGAATCTAGAATAACCAGTATTCTTAGACCTGAGGCTTTAGCAAGATAATCTCTCACCGAGTCTTCTAGCTTTAAATCAACAAACAAGAGATTGGGAATGGTCAACTAGGGCAACTGGCAGGAGCTGATAGCAATAGCCAGCTAACTGATGTGTAGTTGTCTTCGACATGCAAGGAGGGGAACTGACTCTGTCTGGCATAAGCAGATGACATGTTCACTGATTATCCATGTTTTTAAACATAAAAATAGCTCTTTTAATAAATTGCACTATGTATTCAGCAATGTGCTGAATACACAGAAGACACTGAGTATTACATTTGCCAGATACAATGAACAATCCATATCTTTGTGTTCAGTTTGATTTACTTTTGTGTAAATGAGAAAATTAAAATAGCCTTTCTGAGAAAACCCTCTGAGTCTCTTTTATATTATTATGTCTACCCTGAAAAACAGCAATTGCACCAGATCATAAAACACAATCGTACATAGAACATAAGCAAAAAAAAAAAATACTTCGGCGTTTTTTTATATAGATTGGTTTGACAGTAGATCAAAACCACAACATAATCACCACAATGGCTTGGACCAAGTATTCATTTAGCCCACCACACTGTCTTCTAGATGACCATTTGATGTCCTCAGGTTTCAGAAAAGACTGTGAACAGCTAATCCCATTTACTTATTCCTTGCCTATCAGAAAATTATAGAAATCTGCCCTTTCTACTCTCTGTTATCTCTATTGTAACATTATTATGAACCCAGGTCTTCTTAGTTTGGGGTTTTATTTTTTGTTACATGGAAGTTGTCCCAAGCTTTTATTTTTATTGCCTTTCTATCAGTCTTTCCTAGTCCTTTGCTTTTTTTTACACTTCACATAATAATTAGGTTTACACAGAGACATAATGATACTTTCTATTACATTTTCTATTCTACTCCTAATAACCTATAAAATTTGGTTTCCTTTTTTTGACTGCTGTTGAGTATTGAGACAAGACTTTAACAATACTATCATAACACCAAGATTTCATTCCTGAAAAATAATGGTCTTTTCAACTTCATCAAATTAGGTAAAAACTAGAATATGTTTCCCTGTGGTTGAGAGTTTGTGTTAAAGTATTCATACACATTAAATATAGATAATTCACTAAGGTTCCTGCACACAGTCAATGGAGAAAGGCTATTTCAGAGATGATTTGGATCAGGAGCCTGAATATATTGCCTGTTTTCCTAGAAATATGACTGCTTAAGACACAAGCTGGCTTAATAATCAGGCTGCCTGAGGCAGTTTTATTTTTAAGGAGTGATAATTTACAAAACACAGTCCTGTTGAAATGGAATCCTATTGAACGAACAAGCAACAGAGCCCCAGACAAATAAACTGCTTTTGAACATGTAGGTGTTAGTCTAGATCTTGTTACTAAAATGTAGATGTAGATTTACTGGTGTATGAAGGTCAGAAAGCTTTCCCATTAGCATGGCTGACTGAGGAACGGACTTTCAGATGATGTGATGCAGTAGTTTTGTTCTGCAGAGGGCTCTCAAGCCCACATCACGGCTAGATTGAACTCGCTCCGAACAACAGTGTCAATTTGTTACTTTTGTCATGTAACTGTCAATCAACTTCCTTCATAGCCAAGAAAAGGGATATGAATATGCTGAAATCTATTCTTTGTTACTCTCAGGTTCTGCCATGAAAATAAAGAGTTGTCGCAGCTAAGTGGGCAATAAAATATAAACCAACTCTGATAATGTTCATTGTAAGATGGTTTAAAAGCTATCTAGCCTTTACAGTCAATAATAATATGAATCAATATGCTAAAGTAGCCAGGCATGAGGCAGCAGCTAGATGTTGTATAAGGCTTGGAAATTCATAAAGCTACATCATTGTTTATGGAGGATGCAGTTAATGATCTTGCTTTTTTATTATTATTCAAATTACTATGTCTTAAAAAAATAAGAAATCTAAAATAAAACTAATTTTCAGAGGAAGATGCTGATTTAAAAAAGCAAAGTGGCAATAAAGAAGCCAGAACTCTATCATTAGAGTGGTACAACATAATGCAAAATTTTATGTGCTCTCTTTTAGCTATCAGACTAAATATTTAAATGCATTAGACCAGAACAGACAATGATAAATGGATGTACTGGTACCTGTACATACTAATTTCCAAAAGGACAATGCAACAAATAATGCCTTTAGTGATAGTATATAGATCTTGCTTAGGGGAAGAAAATCCTAGGTCTGCCTTGCACAACAATTGTTCTAGTTCTGTTCACGTGATCACAACAGAATTATGCCATGAATACAGTGGTCTCTGACTCTCAGTAAAATAAAACCCTCAGATGGCACCTAAAAAACAGATTCTATGATAAAACAGTGAAACTTTGCTAGTAATTAGAATGTTAATTTTCTGCTTTCCTTCCCAATTTCCACATATTTGGTTTATCTGGGCCTTTTTCTTTTGAAAGCATTTTTTTCAATAGCAAATTTCTTATATGCCCATGGAAGATAGACAAATGCATAGTCTTAAAAAATATTTTTCATAAGGTCAGCTACATTGAGAACTGCATGTGCATTCTGTTTCCCATTGTACCATCTGTGTAATAATTCAGAGTAAATGATAATGTATTATGCTGTAAGTCCATAACCTTAGAAAATAAGAGCCCAGTTGGTGCTTGACTTTCAAGAGCAAAACAAGCTTATAGAGCACAGGTCTGTGTTGTTTGGCAAGTAGTCAATAAAACTGTACCTTATGACTTTCTTTCCTAAAGGTTCTAATCAAAACAATTTATTTCAGGCATGTAAACTCTGCTTTTCAGACTGCAGCTATTGTCAGTGTGCGGTATCAGCATCTGCAGTAGCTCCAACCATGTTAAACCGAGTCCCAGAGCTCCCCCATCTGTCTCAGTAATAGACAGATTTCCTGCTAGATCAATGTAATGTGTCAGCTACAGTAAAAAAGATGTGGGTTTTTTCCAGATTTTACTAGCCTTTACAATAACTATTTGAATAACTGAAATCTTTTCCATTCCAAGTACTATATTTCAGAGAGCTATACAAAGGAAAATTAATAATTAAAAGTACAATTCTGTGTGAGTAAACTGTGATGAGAAAGGAATGTAAATTAAAAGCCCAACTATACATAATGAAATTGGACAGAAAAGCATAGACAAATATTTTGCATATTAGAAATCTTTAAAGTGAATGTATGCAGCCACAAGGAATTGTTTTTCATTGTTACGCTCTTCCTGGTACAACTCTAAGCTATGTTTATTTAGGGCTGAAACAGAGTGTATAAACATGTATAGGCTAGATATTTTTCTCGAAACTTATGGCCATTTTATTTTAGTATAGTAACGGAATGCTTTTCACATTAAAGATAAGGCTTAAATGGCATATATTCTAAATCTACAGATCAGTGATGTTACATTTTGATGCAGCTGCCTCAGTAAAACCTTCAGCAAGATCCCAGTCTAAGCAACCTTTAAAAATAAAATAAAACAAAACAGAACACCTTTTTTGCTGCGGGGGGGGGGGGGGGGGGGGGGGGTTTTTTTTGCTGCCGCCCCCCCCCCCCCCCCCCCCACCAAGGGAGACATAGTCAAAGAAAATGAAGAGTCTCCTATTTTAGATTCTTGTAGTGCAAACACAGTGGGTGCCCACCTGCCCTGTCACACTGTCAAGCTTCAGAGGATTATATCATTCTCTAAATGAGTTCAGTTCTGATTTCTCCCAGATGAACAGCAAATATCTTTCAGACTAGATAACTTTTCTTGGAGATTAAAGGGAAAACCAAAGAAAGTAAAATATAAAGTACATATGGAGGAACACCTAGTTTACGGCTTGTGTTATTGCACCGACTGTCTCAGACTAGCTTCTAACTGGAGTTGCCCTTCCAGCAGGGCTCACTTCACTCCTAAAGGTGCAGTCAAAAAAGAAAATAGGCTCACTGCTCTTTCATATTGACAGACCTTTTCCAGCTAATCTCCTGACAAGGAATAAACAAGAAACTTAATATTGTTGGACATTCTAGTTTTGTTACAGGAGAAACAATATTAGACTGTCAAAAGGAACATGGTAGCTTAGAGAAAACAGTTAAACAGTTAGGTGGTTGACCTAAAAATAACATTAGTAACCAAATTCTTCAGCGTTTTGATGTTTTATGCTTTCTAAGGACACAAATGGCAATCAGGTGTTGGTATGTATATATGCAAGGGTTTGCAGGATTTCAAGTTATATTTAACTTTTTATGGGAATACCATACAAGAGAGCAGAGAAACTACCTGTGTGTCTGGTCTTCTGAGGTAGCCACTAACATCAGAGGGTCACTGGGTACTTACAAATCTTGTTTTCTTCAGTTAAACACATTCTACACTTTTACCAGAACAAACTGATACACCACGTCAGCCCATTGTTCTGTGGATCCTGGGAGTGCCCAGACGTGGTCATCACTATCCAGCTGTGCAACCTGTGTCAGAACCAACAAGGACTACCTATAGCAGCAGGAACCTTTCAGAAAGCAGGCATCTATTTGCTCTCTCACTTGGTCTCTTCTAAGCGTATTTTCATCCTCATTTAAATTTTTCCTGGAATATGTATGTTTCAGCAAGGTGAGCAGGAAAGCAGTTGTAAAACTCCACCACTGTTAAAGGGAATTGCATATGTAGCTCTTTAACATTTTTATTGAAAATGGGCTTTATTAATTTTTCCTACATAAGTGAAATCAGACATTTATTCCAAAAGACATGCAGCTGACTGTTGAAGTCCTAATAGTAGTGTATCCTACAATTAGAGGTAGTTTGAAAGTGTTCAAAAATGTTACTGAAGTCAGCATGGATCAGTTTAACACATACATGTTATCTCATGAGTAAGCCTTAGAAAAGCTACATTTATTTTATTTCTAACTTATTAAACAATTTCAGTACACTTTAAATCTGTGCTAAAGAAGCTATTTGCAGTACAAAATTATTACTTCACCGCTGACACATATCTGAACAAAGCTACCTACATTTCTGTTATTTTATACTGCTCTTTCTATATTAACATATGTAAAAGTGTCTATAAAATCGTTTCAGCAAGTCAAATCATTATATTTCAGCTTCTTTGCAGATTCTTCCTTTAGTAGTCACTCTTTACCTCAAATAATGTGAGTGATCAATATACTCAGCTCAGGTTTGATGATGACATGTCCGTTATTTTAAATTCATTAAGAAGAAAACAAGGAAGCAAAAAATATTAGAATATATTTCTGTGCTTTATAACAGGAAAGTTATGCAATAAATATAGTTGTTACTCTAAATCTTATATACAACTGAGACAGATGCTGCTATGCCACAAAATCATAGCATCATAGCATAATTTAAGTTAGAAAGGACCTCTGGAGGTCATCTAGTGTAAACCCCTGCTCAAAACAGATCCAACTAAATCATGTCTATGCAACCCTAGAGATGACTAATTTCAGTGATTCAGAGAATATAAAATACCTCAGTATATGCAAGAAATACAAAGTCTAAATAAGTGTATGCTTATGTAAGCCAAAAAAGCAATATCCCTTTCTATTTAGCCTTCAACCAGAAGCAAGTGGATAAAATTTATGCCAAATTTAGGAACAGGTGATATTTTGCAAAATCTATAGGAAAAAAAAGAGTAACTATTTGCTGTTGCCATTTACTTTTCTTGAAAAAATAGGCAGATATTTCAGATGCTTAAGGAAAGCTAGAATTAAAGTAAAAACAAAAAGAAAAAACCCCAAACATGTTGGATCCCTCTAAATCATGTCAGCTAATGGCGAGAAACACTCATTTTTGGACCTCCACAAGCTGTGTGTTGATTTTACCACAATGCATTTAGTATGTTAATTCTGGAAATGTCATGGATGATTCAAAGAATCTGATCTGGTATTTGCGAAGGTTATGTCCACATTAGCAACTAGTGTGCTACAGTAGAAGCAAGTTTCAAGGACAAAGCAACTGGAGCTGGGGACACGACACCTACACTAAATGTATTTCACAGGGTTTATTTCATATTAGCTGTAGTCAGGTCTGTCCTGAACACTTATTGGCAATTGCAGGCTCACTGGGTGGTTTTCTTGGAAGTCTAGTTGAGCTTAATCTACAGGGAATTCAGCTTGTGTGCTCTGAGATTGCTCTGCAGTACAAACAAAGGTGTGGTAAATAGGGACAACCATTTTGCTTTACAAATTCATTCCTCTTCTCTCTAAAACACTGACACAGGAGCACCAAAAGAATCAGAATTACAAATATACCTTCTTAACTGGATAATTAGGAACATAAATTTCTTCCAAGTCCTGGAGGACAACCATAAAAAAAATCTTTTCTGCACTTATATTTCCACTTCTGTTGGTGCCAAAAACCTGTCATCTGGTTTAGAGTGTTAACCAATGCTATGCCTGCCTCAGCAGGGTCCTTAACCCTAGTTCTAATCCACCTACCTGGATCTAAAATCTCAGTGTGATCTGATTCCGCCAACAATGTGACTTCCATTTCATAAACTGACAACATGGCTGCTCTCGTTCAAAATAACTGGAGTGGATTTTAATAAAAAAGTCAAGTTGTTAAAACAGTTAGGGAAGATATTTAAACCTGTGGTCCTTTCTTACCCATTTTTTATGATGGCGGTTGTTTATCAAATCTTTTACTAGATTTAATCAATTTACTAAATCTCTTTTACAAGGAGAGACTAGATGCAGCCTTTTGATGAGGGTTTGGGCTGCTCTTTGCCTATCCTGTGATTAATAAAAAATCAAATTCTACTGAATATATTCAATGAATATATTGTACTGAATATTCAAATATAGCTCTTCAATTCTGCGGAAAGGCAAGTCTGAGAGAAAGAGCTGTATTATGATCGCCTGCCAAAGAACATTTGCACTGATAGTTTGATGTGAAATACAGAAACTGGTTTAGGAGTAATACCTTTCTCTCTCTAGGTGAGCATCTAAATCATAAAATGATATAGACAGGTTGCTATGATTCTTCTGCAAGGTGGGATAACATTAATGAGAGATATAAAGGCTCACTCACTCCTTCAAAAGCATCTAATCAAATTTAGATCAAATTTAGTGATTATTCCTGAGAGATCAGCAAACATTTAGGCTTTTTTTAGTGCAGGAGTACATAATCATTTTTGCTGCCTCATGACTGGCTACTCTCACTACTTTTCAGTTAACTGAGAGGTCAGATTAAGACTTCCTTTTCTCCTATATTCAAAAACTAGGTTAAGGTAAGAGCTACCTATCATAGCTACAAGATGGACTCTGAAACAGTGGAAACACCTCTTTTTCCCTCTGTGTTTCTTATTCATTAGTTTATTGATTCTCTGTTACCTTTCTTGGTGCTTTTGAGTCTGTTCCAAGGTATCTGTTTTCATCTATCCTTATTTAGGAAAACTGGGCAAGTCCTTTTGTTGAATGCAATTTACCTTGCAGTCCTAAGTATAAAAGGTTTGCAAGTCAAACAAACAAACTGCACACATCTCCCTCTTTGGATTATTCTTCTTTCTACTGCTAAGAACCACCACAAATAACCCTCTTTTCTACATTTTTCCCCAGAAGTGCCATAGTAAGGGAATGTTACGCAGCTGAGACTCAGCAGCAAGGACTAGGGACAAGTAATCCTCTCTGCCTCGTACTGCAAGACTTTCATATTTTAAGTTCATTAGTTCATAAAAAATAGTGTCCAGTAAAATCTAGCTGTAGAATTATAACAGCTTCAATAAATCAGTGTTCATCATAGCAAAAAGTGGCGTTCTAAACCCTGCAGGATTAAACAGCAGATCTCTGCCAAACACCTTGTCCTTACTGCCACTGCTGGAATAGCTTAACACTACAGAGATAGAAGGCTATTCAATGTATTAGATGATACACATAGGAACAAGAAAGTCCATTCTGCCAACTCTGCACTCTTTCCAGAAACAGAGATGCAGACCTCATGATGTCCAAGTATAATACTCTTTAAACTTATACATTTCCTCTCTGATGCATTGTATATACAGATACACTGAACTGTTCACTGCTATTCATGTTCTCAGATGGGAATTTTTGCAAGTCATTCATGGCAAAGACAGATTTCTGCTCCCCACCCCCACCCCAGCCCCAGCCCCCCCCCCCCTGCATTTTTTGTAGCTGTGTTTTAATCAGTGAAACAGAATGCTCTCTCTAATTCCTTTAACACACATATCTCTCTATATATGATGTATATATTTTGGACATGTTTGCCATTATTCACCACGTGAAAAATCTGTGAGGCTGGCTTGTAGGAAACAGTGAGGAAAATTTTCCCCTTACATTATCATCATCTTGTCAATAGAAACTTTTTGATTTTTGATAGAGACAGTAGTTGTATACATAACGAACCTATAGGCAGGCAAGAAGGAAAAAGATGGGGAGTTATTCTTCACAAATAGGTAGCAAAACTGCTCTCCATCTGATTCTTCACTTTGATTGTACTGTCTTGTAAGGGTTACAGGTGCTGGACTTATATTATCCACCTCACATTGTAGGTCCAGAGGCAGGACAGCTTGGCAAAGAGCTTTATTTTGTGTTCCTGCAGTGCTGCTGAATATTATGAGAGGTTTCTGAGTGGTCTGTCAAATCCACCATGATTGTACCAGTTTTTATATGCTTCACAGAAGGAAATAGGATTAGACTATCAATGCCATATATATATATGTGTGTGTGTGTGTACAGAGACAGAAAGCTAGACGGAGAGAAATAAAAATATTTGTAAAAAATAATACAATCCCATGCAATTGCTACAGCTGTAACCTGACCAGAAAGCCACTGAAAGTAAAAAATGCTAATTATCAGTAGGGATACAGTAAAAAAAGGTATAACACTTTCACCTCTCCTGGGGACTTCAAGTCATTCCTTTGTCATTTAATGTTTCTTTAATTGCTCATTTTATTAACTGACAGTTCCTGTGTTCAGCTGATATGCTAGTCAGGTGAAAATTTTTCTTTATCTTTTCTTTAAAGGAAGAAAAGAAAAGGACAGAGAAAAAAAGAAGAGATGTAAAATTAGTCACAAGCATCAAAGGATATTTACCTTACCATGCAACAGAGGCATTACCCTTTCAGAAAGTTGAACTTCTGGAAGTCACTTGGCTGAGAAATTAAAACACAGTCTCTCCTTGACCTTTAATGCTGAGAGAATCTCAGAATTTTCTTCCACCTAGCTTCTTTGAATACTAGAAGGCAAAAGGGGCAGTCTGGTTCCTTATCTGGAAAGAGCTAAATGACCAGCAATGAATCAGCGTGACAACAATTGGTTTTTTACAGGCTAAAATTCCTTTTGGAAGGCAATCTAGTGTTTTGCTTGTTTAAGGATGAAAGAGCTGGATGCACTAAATTAGTTGTTGAACTGAAAAAACTCACCTCCAGGAGCTAAAACGTTGGTTCAATACTTCCTTGGATTCTTTGCTTTACTAAGTATTCTCTGACAGCTCCAAAGAACACTGTCCTGAACAGAAAAAAAATGGTGATTTTACTCTCAAGTAGCAATTATCTTCCCCAAACCTCAGATGGCTCTGACACAGCTCATTAACATGCCATGCCTACCAGTTTCACTCCTTCACCCGTCCTACCTTTTCTCCTTTCCCCGAAGAGCTTTTCTGCTTAGCACAGCTACGCACAACCCTTGCCAGCTCACTATGGGTCCTTCACACCACATGAGTACTGCAAGGGCATTTTTGCTGTGTCTGTATGCATGCAGCTTTGCACATGTGCCTGTCCTTTTTGTGCTAATTGCTTAGATACAGAAGACCTGAAACTCCATCACAGCGGACTTTGGATTAAGGTTGATTTAGGTCACTGAGTAGCAGTGATGGGATATATGCTCTTCAGAAGCCCTCCGCAGTTTCCTGATGTGTTGTGTTTAATGAAGGGTAGTAATTAACCACGACCAACCTTGTAATTACTAACGTGCCATTGTCAATGAGACTGTAACTTCAGCTATTACTTTGGGAACACTAATTTAAACCATACAAACAAAAATAATTAAAAAGATGATGAAAAATCTAGGTATAGTGACTATCACAATCTTTATTACTAAATTACCAATTTTAGTAAAAATGAAGTTTGAAGCAAATTGACACTGTTGATGCACTGAACTTTTAATTCACAGCAGTAACTGTTTGGTTGAGTTTGCAAATGTAGGTAACATTTTTAAAGCAGATTTCCCCCTTGTTCAGCCTTTTTAGCTTTCATTTTTGAAGTTTATCAGTTTGGACTTTGACCTTGATCACTCTGTCCACTTTTTGGTTTTAGGTCAGTTATTCATCCTAAAAGCAGTAAAATCCCTATGATTTTTAACTGAACTAACTAGAAAGAATAACACAGGGTTGCCGTTTTCTTTCCTTCCTCCCCCCCTTCCCTCCCCAAGCTTCCTTTTTTACTTCCTCATCATATTTTGGTAATGGTAAGCATTGCATTTCAAAGTAAGAGCTTCCCTGTAGAGGAAATCTATTGGGGTTGTTTATTTTTAAAAATCACAGCTATTTTAACATTGACCTTAGTAACTATTCCATCTGAATTTCCATTAAGGGTCTGCCCTCCTTGGAAGTAAAAGAATTCTTTTTTTGTTATTTTTGTTTAATCCATTTCAAAAGTAGAATTAAGAAAAGCAATCTTAGCGAGATATGCCAGAAAAGAGAAATAACAAAGAAGTGTACCTACAGTAGCATTCTGGGGCTTTTTCTTATGTAGACAGGTCCAATGCCTAGTGATGGCGAATGCAGAGGCCTAACAGAAGAGTTCTGATTCTGAAAGTGCAAGTTACCAAAGAGTATCAGAATTATTTATTGTTACTACTACAACAGTTTTATTATACCTATAGTATAAGTCTTGTGGCCTACTTTTGGCTGCCTGGTCTTGCTGTTCCTTTTCCTAAGCTCTTTCACTTGCAGGACTTCAGATTGCAAGTGTTTTCCTTGTTTCTAAGTGTGAGTCTGCTTATTTCTCTGTATTCTGCCTACTGGAATTACAATAGGAAATTCAGCTTCTGAGTTTAGCTATGCCCAATATATTTCTGACACTGTTTGATTCACTGGATTTTTTTTTTAAACCTAGTTTGACATTGACTGTGTTCCCAAAGAAGAGAAAAATCATTGACATTTAGAAATTGTTCCCTGTTACACAATAATGTTCTTTCTCATCAGAGAAAATAAACAAGACACAGGTTGTCAAATAGATCTTTCAAAATGCCACTCAGAATTTTCATTTCAATTTTACTTATTCTTATCTTGAAACTAAATATTAGCCCCACTGAAGTCAGCATTCTATAAGGTCAGCCACAAAACAGTTTGTGGGTGGCTTATGCCTCTTAATATCTTTTCTAAATATCTGCTCACCAAGTGCTGTTATCCTGTCACAGAGGCTCTCTGAGACTGACCACAGTTAACTATACACTCCTATTCAGAGGAAAGGATTTAAAATCCTCTGTTGTAATTTCTTCCTCAGAATACACAATCTGCAGGAGATTTGTGCTCAGGAATATAAGCAATCTTTTTTTTTTTTGGTAGCAAAAACCCCCTTGAAATTATGCATTAAACACAAACCCAGGAAATGAAATCTGGTATCTGTAAACTTTCTGCAATAGCACTTCAATAAAAAATAAAATCCAATGTCTTCATTTATGTAGCTTTTCAAAAGGATATTATGAAATTACTTCATTTGAGTCTATAAAGACTGACAAAGAGCATCTCTGAGAGGAGCAGGCCGTTTTATTTAGCCAACAAAAGCAATAGCTGGAAACTGAAGCCAATCAAAATCAGACGGGAAGTAAGATGTTTTCTTTAAATTAGGGGAGCAACATCATTGCAACAATTTTGCTCAGTAAATCCAGGCTTGTCTGTTTTTTCCAAGTGTATCTGTTGGTTTAATAAAAATTATTATATCTTCCCACAAGCCCTGCTTCCTTTATGTCAATATTCAGTTGCCTTTCTAACATACATGCTACATTTCATCCAAAAATGATAGCTTCCTTTCATAAATCATTGAGTGAAATACTATGGTAGTGATTATCAAACCATGATCTTATGAGTCCCTCTGACCTTGATTTCTGTTAATTACTTATGTTAAAAAAACCCTGAGCATATCAAGCCAAAACCTCTTGGTAGTAAGAAAACCAAGAGTGGGGGAATATGTGTAAGCCACGAAATTCTCAATCATAAAGAAGTTATACAGATTTTTTTTTCCTAAATTAGCTTTCATTATGAGAATCGCTGTATGCCAGACACAGCTAATGGCCTGTCTCTCCATTCTTCATTAAACAGGACCTCTAAAATCTAAGACAGTGAGTCCAGATTTCCACAAAATACACAAAGTGCTCCTTATATTTTTGAGACTTTAACTTCCAAAATTAAAATCCTAGTATTTGTGATTTGTTTGAAAATACCAGATAAAGACCAAATTTCTGTAAGGTGTCCTCATGTCCTTCAAATATTAGGTATTTTTACAAAAGGAACTAGAGATGAAAATTAGCTCAGAATTTCCTTGTGTTCTGCTGTAGTTTTCAAATATTTCACTTTCCAATTTGGGAAGAAAACCTGAAGATTCAAAATTTAAAGTTCAAGTTTTCAAATGTATCTCACAGCTGCAGATGAAAACAATTAAGAACCTATGAGGTAAACTCCTATTCTCCCAGAAATGGAGGCACTGAAGTTGATGACACTGCCATACTAGTAAACTGAAATTTGGGGTCTAGGATCTGCTGTTCCAAAACTGCTCCTGAAGTAAAGGTTTACAGACCCCAAAACAACTGCAATTGCATGTCAGCTGCAATTATTTTGAATTCTTGCATATCCAAATGACAGGGAAGACATTACATCATCAACTGCCAAGCCACTCAGTAGAGCTTAAAGACAGTGTGGGAGGATATGTCATAGCAACTGTATTCAGCAGCATCAACAGTGTTGATCACTAGCAAAGAAAGGGCAACTGAGGATTAAAATGCAAAGGTGAAAAAGTATTAAAACTATTCCCAATTCAATATGTAGCTATGGACTGCAGAATTGGGAGTAGAAGGGAAGGGTCTAATGCACTGGATTTGCTAGCACAGTTTCCAGAGTTTAAACTGGACCCCACAAACCCTGAGCTAGCAAAAAACAGGGCTCTTGTTCAAGTCCTAATTCAAACACCAGGTCTAATACTAATCTCAAGCACAGCTAACAACTCGTGTCCCCCAGAACTACTGGTATCATAGCCTTGACAGGAGAAGCCAAATAATTTGGTTTCTTCCACAGTTTTGACAGGCCTGTATGGAGAGCCTTTCAGTGGACATGTTAATTTTAACATTAATATTAGATCAGAATGAATCACAGAGTAAATATTGAGGCTAGAGCGAAGTTTGCATTTAAAATTACGGTTTGGTCAGCAGACACTGTCTGCATCCTGCTAAACCTTTAGAGCCAGGATGGGATGTGCTGACAGACACTGGGAACTGTTCAATGCCATTTCCTGACTTTTATCAGATTTATCCTGAGTTTTATTCAGTTTATCCTGACTATTAGGAATGGAGACAGAACTGGTTTTAAGAACAGATGTATACACACAACTGGATGAAAATCTGCGTTCATCATTGCACAGTAGTCTGATCACAAAACTGGCTTTCTCAGGTAGTGAAAGGTAAGCAGTGGTTCAGTATTTGTTCCTGAATGAGTCACTGAGGTTACAGTCAGCATTGTAGGTACAATTGCAATTAGTCTTGGGAGAAAAAGAGTTAGAATAAGTTTATTGCAAGTTAGCAAAGGCTAAATTAAGGACAGAAGTTTGACATTGCAAAGGCTTTATTGTGGGCTCTATTTTAGGGTGCAGTTATGACAGTAGGTTATTATTAGGCATATGTTAAAGGTTGGAAACAGCGTACAGGTTGAGGACAAAGACTTTGATTTGCTGCTGTGTTCTGCAAAAGTCACAAAGAGTAACTTAATTTTGAGAGGCTATGGATAGGGTCACTATTGGACTAGATTAAGATTAGGTATAGAGATGCAGTGATCAGGAGAAAGAGGTTTTGCTACATTTCCAAATTCTGTGAGACCTATAATGATATCAAAAGATAATTACTCCAAATCAAAAATGAAACATGAATCACATTACAAATGAGCATAGAGGTAAAATTAGGCCTAGAGCCATTTGTGATTTAAGAGCTCAGATTAATGCCCTCACAGGACTCAAGTTATAAGAGTGAATACATCCCACCATAATATGTCACAAGTAGTCTTAGATTTCTTTCTGGCATGTATATGATAATATGTTTCTATTAAAATTGCAAACATTACATGGAAAAGAAGAAAAACCTCACCATTATGCATATAGCTGTATAAGCCTATAGTAAATCAACTGCACCAGAGCTCATGGAAAAATAATTTCTCAGAATGGGGAAAGAAAATTCAGAAAAGATGAATTTAACATAGGTTAAACATGTCTCACAATTTGATTACTGAGTTCATTTAACACATATTTCTGAGCTCAGCTTGGCTTTCTTCGTAGCTTTGAAATTTGGTTTTACACATTTTATGTTTGACGCTTCATGTAAGATAAGAATCACATTCCAAGACTTAGAGAGTAAACTGGTGCATAGAAGCACTGAGAGAAGCAGCGTTACTCTGGGTATATACTGATGCCCCTGAGATCAGAATATGTCCCACTCTCTTGGAACAGAATTATGAGAAAGTGTCGCGGTTTAACCCGGCTGGCAGCTAAGCACCATGCAGCCGCTCGCTCACTCCCCCCCCCTCCCTCAGTGGGATGGGGGAGAGAATTGTAGAAAAGAAAAAAAAAGTAAGACCCGTGGGTTGAGATAGAGACAGTTTAATAAGAGAGAAGAATAACAATAGTAATAATAATAATAATAATAGAATATA
>BOSO01008440.1:2516-33715 GCA_018403395.1 Gorsachius goisagi
GAGCAGTTAATATGAGCTTCCCTTTTAGAACCTATTCAGTACTATCAATCTTTAGCAAGAGAATGCCAAATTTACTTAAAAAAAAAAAGGAGCATTTCTGCAAAGTTTCAAGAAAACTCAAATTATTTTATTCACAAAAGCAGAAGTCAATAAAAATATAGATATCCTGATCAGTTTTACAGACCATGTTAATTTCTTCTCTCCTTCACTGACAGGCAAAGCATCATGAAAAAAAATACTAACAAGCATTTACATCACAAACCATTATTAACACAGATTCATGTATATGAGCAAATGTTTTAAAGTTTTTGCATATAATTATTATAAATACAAAAAAAAATTACAGCTCCAACAAAACATTCCAAGAAAAACAGCTCCCTTGTTTTTCCCTTTTTGTTTCTGTGCTGTACTGTTTTTCAGTGGTGAAGAGTATGTGCTGTCTCACTGGCATTTAACACACAGGTTTTGGTTTAAATTGAAATTTAGCATGAGCTCACTGCACTCCTCTGTTTTCTCTGAATTCCAAACCCCTTTGCAGATCAAATTAGGATGTTTGTGCTAGGTTACTCAAGTGATGCCAGAAAATCTGTCCACATTGCTACCAACAGCATCAGGAAGCGCTTTTTTTTTTTTTTTTTTTTAAAATTATGGAGCACCCCACACAAAATTAACTGAAGATACCCTTGTTTTTCAAATCAAACTTCTGTCTGCTCAGTGTTTACACATGAAACTGGAGCCAAATCTTTCTTCTTTTGTAGACATAAATTCTCCCTAGAAATCACGAGTGAGTTTTGTGAAATTCATACAAGTCTGGCTTTCAGGACCATGATGGAAGACAACTGAGATTAAGGAACAAGGCCAACCACTGCTGGTTTGGTGTTTGGTTTTTTTTAATCCAGCTAGTAGGACTAAACCCACACCTGGAAACTTTCTCACAGAGATAAGCAGACCAAGTGCTAATTTTATTTTTTTTATTACACTTTTATGCCTTTTGACTTTGGAGAGATGAAGAGTTTGCAACCTCTTCCATCATAAACTTGACAAAAATATTTTTGAAACGGGTTACAAAATTATAAAACAGAAATCGTTTGAAAACAAAAACCAAACAGAAAATGCTGTCCTTTTTTCAAAAAGCAAGTACTGAACTAGGAGGACAAAGCACTGAAGTACAGAAATTGACTTTAAGGAAGGGCTGTCTTGTACAGAAAACAACTCCAAACCCATAATTATTACTGCTATAATTCCAGTGATCAAGATCTACAATAATATTTCAGGTTACTTGCATGCAAAGTGCTTCCTGCCTCTGCCTACCTAAACTCTGGGAGCTTCACAACTGGGAGAGAATCCGCTCTGCTTTTAAAAAACAGAAAATCCATTTTCATACATAAACAATTCTTGCTACGTAAGAGCTACGAAAGATCATTTAGACCGCCTAGCTCCTCAGGAGATGACTAACTATACCTATATTATTTCTCATACCTTTATCTCCTGTTCCTTAAAATATCCAGCAATAGATCACTGAAAAGCAGGGACTCGTGCTTCATCCTGACTGTACAGAAGCAGTTGGCAGTCAGAATTGAAAGCACTCATTGCCAAAGCAAAACCCTACCCTCTTCTTATTGCAGTCTGGATACCAACAGTGGTAGAAGCTGTTGCAGCACAGATTTTCAACAGACTACCTGCAGAATGAAATCTAGGCTACCATCCCACTGACTTGAGTATGTCAGAATTTCATATTTCATGTACAGAATATACAAAACAAGGTCACCAAATACTACATACTGAAGAAATAAAAAGTCACGAGTATTTCCAGCAAACTCAAATTCTCTACTGAAGCTTTCTGCAACTGCGCGATGCTCGCAATTGCATGCCTACACCTATCTGCAACTCACACCTCTCCCCAGCCTACCCTCTCTGTTGAACTTGCATTCATGCTAACAGCCAGCAATAGTGTGCACTGTCTCCTTTTTACAAAAGCAGAAAGCGGTATGTTATCAGTCATGATTACTTGGCATGACTCCAACACAATCTTCAAAATATGAATATTTAATAGAAAATCCAAATTTAATTTTACAAAATACAGATACACCACTACCCAATGTAGCAAAAAAATGGAACTGAAAAATAATTTCAAAATATTTAAAGCTTTAGGTTCTAAAATAAATAATGCCATCTAAAAGAAGTGTCCAGGTTTTGCGATTAGGAGGAGGCAGTTCCACTATAATTGACCTCTTTTTCAACTTCTTTACAAGTTCCATAATTTATGTAGAAAAATATACATGAAAAGAATTCTGGGATAAAGAATAGGTTGGGCTGTAACATTTAACATAAATAAAAAGCCTAAAGCAAAACCAAAAAGAAAACCAATCATTTTATTTCTGTACATCAAGACTACAAATAGTATTTTAACACTTCATTTATTACCCAAATTAAGAAATTATACATTTTTATATGGTTACTAGTAAACATCTTAAAATCACTCAGTTTCCCCACATTTAAATGCTGGTTACTGGTCATTAAATACGAAATCCAACAGAGTTTCCAGTACCAGCAAAATATTTTTTTGCATAAGAGATGAATACAAATTTGATTGTAAATTTTGATGATTTGAAATATAAAACTAAAGTTCAGAGGGATGCACTTATGAATCTTATAGTTTGAACTATAATTCCTTTTTTGAAATGACTGCAGTTTGCATACGAATACCCAGCCATGTGCCTACTACTAGAGGATCAGTTCCTTCCATATGAAAGCAATTTTTTTTCTAGATATCAAATTATATTAAGCAGCATATTGCCACCTACATTTCTTAGCAGAAATACTGCAGGCAGATGGATATAAAAGCTGTTTAATCACAAAAAAAAAAATGAATTTGACTAGTGTCTACAGCACAGATATGGTATTTAAGATGGAAAGAAATGATAGGGGAAAGGAATGTGAACACCACAGGCTTCAAATATAAAAGATAAAGCCTGATAACTTTGGTTCAAATAATTTTAATAGTTGTTACATGTATATTTTTCCAAAGTGATGACTTTTGTATGCACTGTGTATGCAATAGGAGTCTGATACATTTAAAAAAACAAAACCAAAAATCTGTACAGGCACAAAAGACAGAAACAGAACAGAGAGAACATAGATAGTCACATCCATTCACGACAGTGTCCATGTGATAATGACGCAGCCAAAGGTTGAACTTAAAATAATGCGAATACGATTTCTCCAAGGTATTTCAGAAAGCACAAATGGAATATTTTAAATGTTTTATCTCAGTGCCTACCATCTTGAGGGAAGGTAGTATAAAACAAAATCAGTTCTGCAACAACTATGATTTGTAAACAATTCTGCAACATAAGTAAAGATGTTAGGTTATCGGTAATGAGCATTTTCATCCCCTCAGTTCTGGGATATCTGCAAACATCTGCTTCACTTCCATCTAAAAGATTAATTACAGGATGTTAGCCCTGTCTCAACCCAATGTGCTGCATGGTACACAACTTTATTGCCAGTTTGTGAAATTATTTATGTTTGAACAGCACAAAGCCAAAGCTCTATCTTTGGTTAATTTCACTGAGATGTCACTGTTCTTTAAATGTGCTCTTTCTTTGCATAAACACAGAAAACAGCCACACTGCACACAGCACTCATTGTTTTGAATCATAAAGCAGTGTCAATGTAATATTAATTAACAAAAGCTAACTAAGAAATTGTGTTTAAAAATGAAACCTATTTGAGGGCATTTGATAAGACACAAGAGCCGCAGAAATCTAGACAGAATTCCCTTAAAACTGCTTGGGTATGGGTGCTGCTTATAGAGTAGGCACTGGTTAGTTCCTCTGCAGATCATCCAAATAAGCATCAGTTCGACTCAGCTTAATTCAAATCCAGCAGCACATTCAATGGCATAAAGAAGCTTGCTTCGCATAAGATTTTCGTCATAAAACTCAGGAAGCTTTAGCAAGTTCATGCATGTACTGGCAGTAGGCAGCCTGTCTAAATCAGATCCTCCGTTGTGAATGCAAAACGCAGGATATAACTCCTGAAAAATGCAACAGAAAAAACATATCAAAAAAATACATACAAGCCAAAACCCACCCCATAACAGCTGGCACAGATTTCTAGGAAATAAATCATTAGATTATAACCTGTCACAATGACATACTCAAATGGTATTTTCTTTTATTCCGGGTGGCCCCAAAAGCCAGTTGAATTGTACAGTGCCTCCCTCTACCCTGTGTCCACCACGATCCGTTAATTTGCAAAACAAAGCAATTTATTTGGTGCTAAGGAAAAAATAATAATTTGTTATTGTTCATACACTCTATTCTGCAGATTTATGATGCTACAAAAACAGTGAAACACAGAAGGGAAAAAGTAATACAGCAGCACGCAAGAAATTTTTTGTTGTATTTGGGAGAAACAACTGGGCTTCGCAACTCTCCCTACAAAGCCTCCCAAATACCCACGGACACTGTTTATTCTGTAGGAACAGGAAAATGATGGGTTCCCGCTACACTGAAGTTTTCTGACAGTGAAATACATGCTGAACACGGGGAACAACAGACCACTACCAGTAATGGAGGTAAATGGAAAACGTGTTCCATCACGTTTGAATGAATATTTGTCATTCTGTAATGACACAGCTTCTTCTGAAAATTATACTTTCTGGGTTTTTTTTCTTTCCAGGCAGGGAATACATTGTTTCTGTACACACAAAAATCCAAACTAGGGCAGTTTTGCTCTAGCTAATGAAGTAGCGTGCTATGCCAGGAACAACATTCTTCCCTTAAGAGTTTAAAAGTATTCCAATTTTATGCACAAATTCTACACGAGCATTTAATTGTCATGTTAAAGTGATGCTCTGAGGAGAAAGAGGATGAGTGACCAACCAGATCTAAGAACAAATTTGATAAAGTTATTGTACTACATCAATTTCTTTCTGTGACAACAACAATAAAAAAAAAGCCAAACAAATAGACAATGACCAAATATACCCTTTCAGTGTTTTCCTTTTAGAGCTTTAGTTTGTTAGCATACCCCAGATACATAAATTCTTTAAGTGGGTAAGTATCAAGCCATCATTTTCCTTCTACTCAACACAGTAAACAATGATATTTTGTTAAAATCAATTGCCTGATACAATGCTATAGGCATTTCTTGCCCCGAAGGGATTTCTGTCTAAACTAATCTTTCACCAAGCCTACAATTTATGAATTTCAAGACAAACAGCACTAATGACTTCAGTGGATCTGTTCATGTGTAAGATTAAGCAAGTATTTACAATACCACGGTCTAGAACTCTGGATCGAGAGGTACTTTATATTCTCCAAATAAAGATCTAACTTTATTTAAAGCAATTATACTCGGTGTTTTCTTCACAGAGTGATTATAAAGTCACTCAGCTGTTATTAGGATAATATTGATGTGCATAGTGAGTCTGTAACAATATAAACTTGTCAAACACTGATTATTCTTCTGATATGATAACTATTAATCTGAGGAACAGACTTTTAAGACACTTGGTATGCAATATTCAATTTTTTTAATAATATCTGGGGTTTTTTCTTCTGAATATAGTGAAAAATATATTTTTTGTTACCTCTAAAGCACTGCTTTTGCTGGCAAGAAAGTATTCATTTTATCAAATGCTTGCCTGAGGTAAAACGGTTCTGATTTTAGAAACTGGAAAAAAAATCCCAGCTCCAAAGGCAAAAGGTCAATGAGATTCTAAGCTAAATTATTGTTCAAATGGAGGCCTTAAAAGTATTTCATAGCTAAAATGCTGCATTTTTAGTGTTCCTTTCAAAATGCTAATTGAATTCCCCTACTTTAGCTTTAAAAATGGAAAAATGAAGTTCTAAATTGAAATGTCGTGCCAAGGGCACCATTTGTTGCATAATTAAATACTGTACAGTGGGAAACTGCAATAGTTTGGAAGTGAAAAGTATCATCAATTTATTATGTGACCTGATTGGAACTTAACAATTTTCAACCACGCTTTAATGATTTTTTTTTTGTCCGTAACAATCACATTTATTAAACTTATTAAACTTTAATTAGCTTTAGTAAATGTTATTCTGAATCTGAATCTGGCAGTGAGAGTTTAAAATTTTTAAATGATGCAAAGCTAGACTGGGCTATCTATAAGCTAGGAATGTCAAGATATTTCCTTATCTTAAATTAACATGCACTAACTTTAAGAAAACGTGAAGATTCCACAATACAGAGCATACAGAAGATTTCAGAGTGAGAACCAGCAACTAAGCTCCTTTCAGAAATATGTAGTACCCATATTAAAACTGTAAACAAATTCTGAAGATAGTTTGTGTTAATGTCTATCATCACCATAAATACATTCAGACAGTTATTTGGCCAGTAATATTCAACACTCCTGCAGCTTCGCACTCTTTACCTTCAAAGCTCTAAGTAACAGACTTGCCATAGGCTACCAAGACATTACTGCCAATGACAATACCAATTACCCACTTCCTTCTCTGGCAAACATTTCCTGGCAAACCCCTGGTTTGTTGGTAAATCCATGTTAACAAGACACTACTGCAAGCACCACGCAAGTATTGACCCAACTCCCGCTCAGCGCTGCCCAGCAAAGCAGCAGTAATGCCATTTCACTCTGCTTTCTGTTGCCAAGACTGTTGCATGTGGCTGAGCTTGCAAATCCGTTGTACAGTGAATTAATCTTTTAACTTACTGCTATCATGCTGAAAATTCGATGACTATTTTATTTCCACTTTTTCCTAGCTAAGTATGTTAAAGTCCGGTTGTGGCTCATCTCCCAAGTACACAGACAGACTTCAGCTTTCCACATTTGGCTTCACTACATCCTGTTTCTGCTGTGTCACTGTCAGCCTTAATATTTTTAGACTTTTGATTCACTTCCTCCATCTCTTCAAATGTCACGCTGGCTACCTCAAAGCTCGGTAGCTACATCTGCATTTCCTGCTCTTCCCTTGCAATTAAAAAGGAGGACAACAAATGGAGACTTCTCTTTACTTTGTTTCCACACAATTGTTTCCCAATTCTCCCTTCATTACATGACTGATGTGTGCTGTTGTATCTTTGTCTCATCCCACAGTTTTCTAATTGTTCTTCCCACTGTCCTATAAAATCCTGTTTGTTGCTAGAGTACTATACAGTGACATACCCACAGACTTGGAGAGTTTAAGAGGAATGCTTGCAGGCTTTTAAGTAATCAATGACACAAATCAATCGATGAATACCCTATCTAGGATTCATGTGATTAAATTGCCATCTCTGCTGTCTCCATATCCAAACCTAGTCACCCCAGGCCCTCTTTACTGTTGAAGGGGATCCAGCTAGTATGTTGTGTGGAATATTAGACATGACTCATTTCATCCTGAAGTAGTCTCGTTAGAACAGTCAGACAAGTTACCAACTGAAAGTGCTCATTCCTCCCCTAGGTGCCTATAAAAGGAGTGTAGCTGAGAGAGACTATAGATATTTAAGTTGCAAGATACATTGCCTGTCCACATGCTAACAGCACCACACAGAACTTGCTACAGCAGCTGAAGGGCTTATGCAGAAGGTGAAACTGCACAGAGATTGACAGAGCAATTGCACCAAAAGGAAGTTTAAATGATCAGGTGCTGCAACGGCAGTGCTGCATACCCCTATCGGCTTATAAAGAAACAGGAAAATAAACAAAAGGATTGAAGAGGGAAGAGAACGTGAAGTTGCAGCATAAGGGGATAGATGGAAGTCAAGGGCAAAGGGCCACGCTTCCCTGCAGAATGTGGCACTTAGAAACAACTCTTCCACTTCAAAATTGCTCTGCAGCCTGGGGGAAAAAAAAAAGCTGTTTAAGCTACTGGTAGTATTCTTTCATCTCCTCTAGCAACTGATCCACATATGCTCTTATATATTTTAAATCAAGTGTCAGAGGTCTATGACTGAGACCACTGTGATTTCAACACTGGAGTGTCGCCTTGTTTGTTTTCCAGAGGAAAACCATATTTATGAAAAAAGTAGATCATCAAAAGTTTGAAAATTCTAGAATGAATTTTATTTAATTCAATAGGAGAAAAACAGTGCTAAGTACTACAAACATCTAAGTTGTGTGTGTGGACCAGGAAGGTGGGGGTTTTTGTTTCATTTTTGCTTCTAATATCTTTGTCATGTGTCACATCACAGGAGAGGGCCCAATTCCTGAGAAAGAGCTGAGAAAAAATTCTTCTAACATTTGCCTTTCATGTATTTTTTTAAATGCTGATAAAAAAACCTCCAAACACCCCCCCCCAAAGCCCCCAACAGAATGAAGTTTCACAGTATGATTCAAGAAAAAACTCTGCAAAACTCCAAGTATGTTGTTTCTACCTCCAGATTATGATGTGTATCTGAATTCCTTGTTCCTATATAAAATGTATCTGTCCCTGAAGTATTTCTATAATGAGAAAATGTTCATTCAACACCACTTATTTTACAAAACAGCTAATAAACCTTCAAGACTTACACAATACCTGCATTCATTTCTTATAGGTTCATCTACCTATTTTACTTAATAAATGTAGGAAATTAGTTACTATCCTCTGCTAATTAAATATTCTATCAGAATACCTTATAAAGTGAAACTTTACTAAGTACGTGTACTCAGATTTTGTTTAGGAACAAATCTTATTCTTACTTGTAAGTAACTGGATGATGCAATGCCTGTATTTGTTCCATATAAGCCTCCTTCTGTATTAATTTTACTAAACAGTACAACAGTAAACATGCTGTTGACCTCTCTATTAAAGGTGATGGTGTTTGCTATGAAGCAATTTATTCTTCTGTTTTCTTACAGAAAGGCATTGAATGTTCCCGCAATTTAGAGGAAATTAAGTCCATGACTGGTTCTTAGCCAGAATTTTACAGCCCAGCTGAAACTCACAGGTAGAATATCCCCAGAATTTAGTTTCAAAATGTCTTCAACTTGCCTTGGCCTCTCTAGTTTTATAAGCTGTAGACAAGAGTTTTCTTCATTCTTAGGCTTCACTGTAAATAGCAATTTAAAGATAGCAGCAAAATATGTAGATACAAATGGTAATAAGCTGTGACCCTATAAGCAGATAAATGCTAATTAGAAGAAAACACAATACATCTCCCATTTCAAATGGTTAATTTGAGAGGTTCAAATTTAATAGCTGCTTTTATATCCTAAATTGTCTTTTGCCCGATTTAAAAGACATTATTCTTTACGCAATTTTTCCTTGAAACTGGTAGCAATACTGCTTCTGTACAGTAACATGAAATGCCAGCAAGGATCTTCCATGACAAAGAGTAAGCACTCCAACCAACGTAGTTTTAGGCTTATCAAATTTTGCAGTTAAAATAGAAAACAACAACATTTCATTAAATATTTTTAAACTATACTCATTATACACACAAGCGCAAACATTGAAGCTGTTTCTGTAGTCACAGAGGAGCATTATTCTCAAATTGTAAATGCCTACAGACACGAAAAGCTTGTATCACAATCTGTAGCATTCACAGAAACTTGCCAGGAAGTTGGGAAGACATATACCTTAAATCCCAGAAGAGGCGGTCGAGAGCAGCTTGTTACAAACTTGAGTAGTTTGCGTTTCTCTTCATCAGTGAAGCTTTCTACAACTCTCCAGAATATTTTGATTACAGGATGGTCTGCTGTGTAGCCACCTACAATGAGATTTACATGATTTATAGGTAGAATAGTTTTATGTAAGAAATTAATTCTTCAGAAATCCTAGCATCCATCTTGAAAAGCTTGGGGAAAATATTAAAACTTCCAGTATCTGTAGATCTCCGATTACTGCATTTTGAGTTTCTCCTTCATTGCTACTATCTCCCTCAGCTTCTTAACTGCAGTTTTCCTCACTGAATCCTATTTGTTTATTTTCAATTAGTTGTACTTAGTTTAGCATTTATCTAGTAACTTTGGATTACTGCCTTTTATTCCAGGAGTTTGCAAATCTGCAAGACTCAGGATGTTATTTAATGAATCAAGTTACCTTGAGATAAGCTCAGATGTGAACTGATGATATACCAGCTGCTTTTTGACTACATTCATGATAAACGCAGTAAGAATGAAGTAAGATAGCTTGCATTTCTCACAAGGGAAAAAATATGCACTCTCTCTTCAGGCTGTCTGAGAAATGGTAAGGATCTGAATGCGGTGGTAGAATCAACCATCCCAAAGTCATTTGCAGACTTATTTTCAGGGCAACCAGACAGAACATCGACTAACATCCATTTAGAAAAGGAATTACCTGTCCTCTAATTATCTGGCTATAAACTTATATTTATGTATACAACTAAAATAAACTGCATAGCTGTATCTCCCAGCATTTATAAAATTAGGCTGTAATTTTACGCAATCTTCTGAAATTCAGGCCCGTCTAGAGAATTTGGACAAAGTTAACAAAAAGGACCCTACAAGTTTTTTTAAAAGCTAGGATAAAAAGCAAGTTTATTTATTCCTGAGTCAGTCATAATACATTTTTTTATTTAAGTAAAATATACTTACCTGAATAGTTCGTGAAAGATTTAAGGTCATCCAAACTAATAGGAACCTGGGCACCAGAAATCAGAACCTAACAGTGAAGGAAATTAGACGATTACATTACAGGCAAAATTTAGCCTTTATTTCTGTTTAAAGCAATTGTTTTCTGCAGTTTTAACCAGAAGTACCTGTATTTCCTGTTGATCGAACATTCGAAGCCATTCCAGGTTCACAACATTGGCCAGTCCCTGCCGGAAAGCAAGGCAATGCTGTCGAATTTGTTTGTTTAACCTGTAGTCTGCCACCAGATGGATGTATGCGATTCGGTTAGCACTGGTAACAGGAATATCTTTTCCACCTGGCTTCAGCTCAACCACCTATAAACATAACAATTTTCATCACCTTGGTAAACTTTAATTCTGTGTGCTGCAACCATAAAATTGAATTGCAAAACATTCTAGTAAGTGATGTATATATTTGAAGTTTACTAGCATATACTCAGGAATATTCACCTCAAAATAAGATAAAAGACTATGACAAGTTATAAAGGTAGGGTTTTTTCTGTTTACTCGTAAGAGCACATCCTATGGCATCCAGTTCTTAGACCCAGACTTCCAGCTGACTGCACGGCCCCTTGGTTTATTACCAGAAAGCAGATTCGGCAATGTCTGAGCTCTTTTATAGGAGACAGTGTGTAATACTAAACTCACTGCAAGTCAGACAGAAACTGAGGTGAAAACCTTCCCCTTGGCAAGTTCGCCCCTACCTTCACTGATGCTAAAGAAGTGCCCTGGAAGAGAGAGTGACCTCTGTAAGCACAGATCTCACACACAGCACGCTCCTTCTAGTTGGATTAGGAAAGCTGGGCTTGACTGGCTAGGCTCTTCCCTAACTAGTGATCGTGAATTCTGCAGGATCACATTATGGTAAAAGCAACGTCCACCGAGTCAAAATTCAGATTCTGATACAAGCCTAATTTACAGAACGACAAGCATTTACAATCCCTACCATTGAAAATCCAAGTTATACATGTTCAGAACTTTCAATAAAAACAAAAATCAAACAAAAAAGATCAAGCCTAAATCTTGTTATTCTACTGAGAAGCTCTGGTCTTTCAAGTACACCAAGACACCGCAGCATGGAAGAATTTTTAATGAAAAAAAACCAAAACAAAACGAAGATACTGTAATTGCATTAAGATATAAACCAGGATCATCAGTAGTTGTTATTAAAACACTACTGACCTTTACATATTCTGCTCTTTACTACAAGATCATAATTTTGCCTGAAAGGATTATTTGAATACTAAGAAGACGATAAAGAAAAAAAAAAACAGAAAAGCTGAGATACCTTCTGAAGCCTTCAGAAAAAAGTTTGGTTTTCTACACTCTGGAGTCAGCAATTTTTTAATTTTTTTTTTTTAAGCAACTATCCATTTCAATCTGTGGTAATGATCACATCTTTAGAGCACAGAGAATTAAACACGTGAATAACTGCTTCTGCAACATGCTACCAAATAATGTGAGCTGTTCCAGTACTATGCAGATGCAAAGTGGTGAGATTAAAAATTCTGCAGTGCTTTTGAGCATTCAGATTTTCACTTGATTCATAGGTTTTTAAGGCCAAAAGAGAACATTAAGATCTGTGAATCTGACCTCCTAGATAAAAAGGGCCAGAGGATTCTGTCTAGAGATTCCTGTATTTAACTCAATAAATCCAGAGATGAGTTAGAGCACATTTTTTATAGAGACAGGCAATCCTGGTGTAAAGACTCCATGTGATGGAGTATTTACCATTTTCCTTGATAAACCAGAATAACCTGAATTACAATAGCTGTTAAAAATGCGTTTTTCTTCCCACTTCAATCATTCAGCTGCAAGCTTCCCGATTTCGTTAACACCTACAGTAAAAAACATCAATACCCCACCATCCCTGGGTGTAGGTAGCACTGTTTCACACCCCACACATGTTGGTTTGCTCCCTTCTGAGCAAGTCCCCTTCAACAAGACCCACGGACAGGAGGCAGGATAGCCCTCTCTGGGGTCCGCCCCTTGAGGGGGCTGGCATGCGATGTAGCCGGCCAGTCTAGGGGGTACAGGCCAGTAGCTGGTGCCACCAACTGGCCTGAGGGCAAGGATATTTTTACTGGTAAAGTCTACAAGTGTATTATCAGAGGTGTGGGACGTGTTCCACGCTGCAGTGGAAACGTCCGATGAGAAGGGGCCCCTGTGCTGCTAAGCTTTCTCCTCTGCTACTGCAGGCAACAACGCGGTCTAGAAATGCACTGTTTCATCCCACTATAGTAGTTTTACTTTCACAGGGAAGTTAGGCAATAATTGGATTAATCTAATGATTAGAAACATTCTAATCTCCACTTCGAGTCCAATGGGTAAAGCTTGTTCATACCCACTGTTCCTATTTCAGTACTGCCCTGTAGCTTAACCAGCTCTTTACCTATCCTTGATGTATTGCTTACAGGCAGCAACTTCATTAATCTTCCCAAAGATGTTTTCACTGAACTAAAATAAGTTGAGTTCCTTTAATTTCCTTCTATAAAATACCCTTTTACAAAGCCTAACAAGATCAGAAAGCTTTCTTTTACTTATTTAAATTCCTGTCCTCTTTAGCGTTACAGGATCAGAGCTACCAATAATGTTCCACATGAACAGATTATCATCAAGACCTCAACACTACTAATACTTCGTTATCCGCCCACTTACAAATCTTCTCTATTTATTTTGCAGAACTGCATAATTACCTGTTCTTTTGTCAGTACTTCACTAAATACCATTCCTCTCCTTGAAGTACAGATACATTGAATATTAAAGTATATTTGTATCACCCAACTCATCAAGCTTCTCTTAAGAACACGGCCACCACCAACATCTATTTGCATACAATAATTTCTGTGAGCTCACTATTTACACAGAAAGATGCTTGAACTGACTTCCTTTCTAGAAATAGCAAAAGGGAAATACTGGCAGCGTGTTCTAGAAAACTGCTGTGTTTTAAGATTCATCTCAGCGCCGGATGAAGTAAAACATCTAACCTGCCCTGCAGGTCAGCAAATAGAGATCAGGACACAGATTAATTTATGCTTATGTTTGCATTATAATAGTATTGTCTCCGCAGTGCTCTAAGGATGCTGGGAAAGCTGTATTCATCGTATAATAAAAGCTTCTCTCTATCCTGATAATGTTCTTCCTGCAAATCAGAGAAAAAAAAACCTGTTGTACTTTTTCTGACCCCTGCTTTTAGAAAATGGGAAAAAGTGCTTTTTTAAAAAATGCTACTTTTGCTTTTCTTTTTATATTTTTAAATAGCAAACCTTGATTTCTGATCTAGCAACACTTCCATAGCTTCCCTTCCTCCCTCCAACCTTGCACTGCCACAAGTAAGACTACAGCATTCAGTTTGCCAAATTTCCTAGCGTTTTCCAGTGCCCTAACTATGCATTTTCAGAGTTTGTCAAAGTGAGATTAATTCTACCACCATTTTGTCAAAGTATCATCACAGTCTGAAGCAAAGGGGCTAACGTAGCAGGAATAATAAATATATTATGCCATAAAGGCTAAGAAGGCTGTAAAACAGAAGACAGAAAATGGTAACACTTGGGCTGGCAGTGAAAGTACAGTAAATGTAGATGCAGTTTGCTTTTTACTCATTCCTTGTTTTCATGGCATTTTAAAGAGACTATTGTAGAATTCCCACTGAATTCTAAACGTCAGGAATGAATGTTGAAGAGTTCCTTTTCAAAAAGGCCACAACACGATTTATAAAACCTAAAAAGTTTTATCAGTTTGAATTTTTATTTTTATCCATCCAATTTTCACCACTAGATGGTGCAAGATAGTTACACAGGATGGGCAAAAATAGAAAACTTCTCAAAATGTGCAGACTTGCATCATCATCTTTTCTATTTTGTAAATCTAAGTTTAAAAAAAACCCAACTTCATTCATTATCAAAATCACATATTTTAGAAGTAATCAAATCATACATGTTATTTAGGTTAGCATTCAGATCATTCAGACAATACCACAGATAACAATTTGATTCCATACTCAAAACGTATGTTTCCAAAATGAAGGGGAAATACCAAAATGGGATATAAAAGTCCCGTATTTTTAAAAATATGCAAGAAAAGGTGCTTTGCATTTTTTAGTGATGTGGACAGAAGTATTGGATTAGGCCTCTGACTAAAGGTTAGATATACTTGGAACTACGGTTGCATGCACTTCTGGTTTTCTTAGTTATAAATTCAATTATATGTTTCTGCAAGTACATACTACAAAAATGCGCTCAACTTACATCTATAGTCTTATTTATTAAAACCACCACAATTTATAAAAAAAGGTAAATCTATTTTATGTATGCTTGCAGTTCAAGTGAATGGTTCAGACAATCGTTTGCTGTTGTTATATCTACTTTTTTGGACATTAGCGTAATAATGAAATAAATACACATCAAAAATCAGGAAAACAGTTAATAACATATTTGTCAAGCAGAATTCCGGGGGGTTATCTTCTTATCTGCCACACAAAGTCACTTTGTAATGTGATTACATGCAGACAACAGCAAGTCTCTGTTGGTAGACAAACTTAATGCTAGCTGCTGCTCACACAGATCCGGCACTGGCAGCTGCTTCCCAGGATAATGGAGAAAAAGGGAATATTTGAAGGATGAAGTGGCAAATATTTTAGGAAAGAATAAGGGACCTGTCACCTAAGTATTCTTTTTTTTGTGTATGAAATGTAAGACCTATCTCCAGTGTAATTTCAAAAAGCACTCTTACAGATAGTCAAGAACTCTTACAAACTTGTTTTTAGGACAGGTGAAAATATTTTATCTTTTCTCTTGGACTCTGATCACTTTTGTTCACATCACCCCTAAAGTTTTTCCCCAGTCTGAAAACAAGGAGATAAAGGCTTGCTTTCTTTCCCTGTCATCTGCCTTCCAGATGTTCAAGCCTGAGTTCCAGGTAGGAGATTGCATTTGAATGCCTAAGAATGCATTTTGCCATAAGCCTTATAAATCTGCCTGAGAAGGATCAGCCTCAACTTAAACATTTTGCTTCTGAAAAACCTCCAAAATCATTCATCTAAGCCACTGTATCCTAGTAAAGAAGTTGCCAAGACAGAAACTTTCAGAGTTATTTGTAAGGCTTCAAAATTTTCTCTCAGGGAAATTTAAAGGCAGAGAACTCGCCTTTAGTGAGTCAACGTATTTTCAGTAACAGCAATAGCATTCTCAAGCGTTTTAAAAAGCCCGAGAAGGTGCCCTGACACCAACTTCTATACTCTGTGGATTACAGAGAAACTGCGGCCATATATGTTCTAGTACTCTTCTGTGGATTTGTGCTTCTACGCTTTATTTATGGAGTCTTCTCATATTCAACTGTTCTGACTTTTTTGAAGAAAGAGGAATACATGTTTGAATCTTCATCTTTTCCCCGGGCAGCCACAAAACTCACCTTCCTCACTGAGAGAGGGGGAGAGAGGGAGGTCTGAAAAGAGGAGGTATTTTCTTGCATTTGTTAACCTTACACTTACTATAAGCATTTTATAACCACTTTATCACCATCTAATCTACAAGATAAAAGGGAAAATAAATCAATATACACAGTTACTTGAAGGCACCTGTAACTATAGGCTGACATTCCACCATTTTATGCAGCAGATCCAACAGTTGAAGTCTAGGCTGGTATCACTGCATTAGATAATTCTTTATCAAAAACTAAAGCTATTTGGGGTTGGAAGATAAGGTTGATGGCATAGCTCCCCTAATTAGCAGGTCTAATGTGCAAATTATTAAGTACCTTTTTCAACTTCTGGTGAATGCACTTTGACAATAGTTTAATGGGATCTAAAAGCACATTACAGGATTGGAATCAATATGCTGATAATAGAATTTCTACTTTCTACTACTGACAGGCAATAGAACCCCTTTTGAATGTGTCTTTCATTGCAGATAATGCTTTTGTGCCACAATTGCTGGATGGACGCTGCCATGAGGATAGCTATTTACAGTGATAGATTTATGATGCATTTATTGGGCACTAATTTATTAGACTCTAAAGTGGTTGTTTAGCTGAAAACTAGATATAATGTACATTCAACATAAGGAGTGCAAATTAAGCTCTTTTCCTAAAGTGAATTAGCCTTACCTTGACACAATTAGTTAGTATGCAATGGTTACACTAGCCAAATGCCACACAAAATGTATTTATCCATGAGGTTTATTAAGGTAATGAAAGAAAGTATAAAAAGTAACTTGTTGCATTAAAACACAGAAGACAGTGACAACCAATTAGTTCTGTTGAACTACACTAACATGCAGTCTCATTAAAAGATGGTTATTACTTCACAGGTATAGTGCTCTCTCTCCAAGCACAAACAGCTATACAGCATCAGAATATTTAATTTAACTTGCATTTAATTTAGTTACTCAGAAAACTCACTATTATATTTAATATGCCTTTTAAAGTTAGGCCAAACAATCAAAAATCAAGTCTTGATAATACTGGCCATAGCCCTTAGAGAATTTTAACAAATTGGACTTCTTGGCAAGAATGCACTTTTTACAAGATTTTGCTGCAGTAGGTAGAGCTGGCAATATCTCTGACTGGGATCTCCTTGTATGTTATTTCCGAGCCATTTCTCTATTCTGTGTCCGTCTACCTTACTCGTTAAGGTAGGTTCTAACTTGTGCAGCTAATTTTTGAGTTTTTTTCTAAAGACAATGTAGGTCAAAAGTTTTCATGTACGAAGCATAAGCCAGGGGAAAAAAATTATGTATGCCATATGTTTGATATGAAACATCATTCAATCAGGCAATTGTTGACTCTCCCCTTCAGTATGATTCAGGAGCCCCAAATCTAAGGATGCTATTTTAAAATTGTAATGCAATCCAGGTTTCAGGATCTTCCAAAATGACAGGAACTGGATGACAGAAGAATCAAGAGTGATCAAGTCCAAGCCTGATGCTGTTAAAGCAGAAGTCTTGGACATCAAACTTGCTATGATTTTAAGCAGCAGTAGAGAACTCAACCTGTTTCCAGGACTGCTGCTTCTGTGAGATGTGCATAGTCCCAGGCTTCCCTGACCAACAGGCAAACCCAAGAGACCCGCTACCTCCTTTTATAGTTTCTGTTTCTTCCAGAAGAAACAAGGCAGAATTCGGATGCTGCTGTATATCACAATGTGGTCAGGTCTACTTTTTTGATCCAGTTATTAAACATAATAATCAAGTATAAGTAAGCCAGAAGTAGTACACAACTTGAAATCCTCAAAAATGAAGGAGGAAGCATGACAAAAGACTTCAACTAATGAGGTTAACTGTATCAGCATATTAAGGCACACTTTTCAAGCTCTAGTGACATTGATTTTCTACTATGAGCATGTGACCTTTAGTACTTGCAACAGAGCAAATAAAAGCCATAATCAAATTATATAGTACAATTGCGTTAAAAACTCACACTTATAAGGACATAATTAACTGGCCCTAACTAACTGCTTTTTAGAAGCACTGAACACCCATTTCTCCCCTCTGATCTGGTGTCTCAGCCCCTCAGAAAAAAAAAAAAAAAAAAAGGAGGGGGGAGGGGAAAAAAAAATTAAGGTTTAACTTTAGGCCCTCTACTTTGAAAATTAAAGCAAAAGGAGACAATGCTTATCTCAGGATAAAGGGTCATTATTATTTAAAACCACTCTGATTTCTAACTCTGATTCCAAAACCAGGCAGTACTTCTATAGTTTACATATCATCTAACTTTTGCAATTGAAGTGCAATCAAAGAAACAACATAAAATATTTTGATCAAGAAATTATCTCAGACAATAGAACTTTTCATGTATGACTGTTAGAAAATAATCCCTGCAGTTTACTGCTTAAAAGACCAGACCTTTAAGTCATCATCAAAAGTTTTTTTTTTTTAAGTACAAGAGTAGTTATTGTCTACTCTAAATATTGGAGTCAGAATCCTGATGATGCCTCACAACACACAGGACGTTTAACAGTTTCTCCTGTTACTTTTAAATTAAAAAATGAACTATTAGGGGTAGTAATGATTCACCAGTCATACATAAAAGAAAAAAAAAAGCTAAAGCCATTCTTACCTGTGCTTCCCCAAGGTCGTTATTTACCACAGTGAAGTTTAGTCCAAGCTCTTCCACATCCCCTTCATAGCTCTTGAGAAAAAGCAAATTTTTGTACATTTCTGGATCTAATGAGGCTAAATGATGAATGTCAACATCAGCACTTGTCCCCAATAATTTTGAGAGGAAAAAACTAGCAAATGGCAGCTCCACCAGCATATTTTCATAAAGAGCCTGAAAAACAAAGCAATTAAAAGCACATTAGCTTTTATCATTGTACATGCAGGAATTCTGAAGGCTGCTGTCTATTTCTCATCTTTTTTGTAATTCCTTCTTAATTTGGTGTCTCAGTAAGATCTTCTGGTATGGCAATAGTCCATATGTTGCATGAATTTAAAAACATTCAGCTGAAGTTTGAAATTTTAATATTCCTGTGAAATACCAAGCTCCCAAAATTTACAAATTAATTTTGTGGTGATTTAAAAGGTAAGGTCACTGCTTATCCATCATTAATCTTCTTGTCCAAAGTATGATAGCAAACAGGAAGCGTATCAGTTGCATAGACTGGCAAGAAAAGCAAAGTTTTCTAAAGGACAATGCAACTGCATCAACAATGTCTTCCAAAAAAAGTTAGCATCTCTACCTCCATTAGCATCATCACAAGCAATATTTTACCATTCATATCAATTGCTACATGTAAAACAGTCTGTCCCTTAAAGATATCTATGTAAAACCAGTACATTTTAAACTAATCCAAATAAACTACTTCTCTTGCATGTCATACAGATTCACAGCTACATATTTTTGGTGAATTCTACTGCTTAATGGCATTATCAAACCATCCTGATTTCCAAGCTGAGAGCTTATCAGTTATGCCTGTATCATGTGTCCTGTCCTTCCTGTGCCTGACAGTTAGACCTGTCAAAAGATTACTGAACCAAAAATGAGCCCAATCTGTATTTTCAGCACTCATGAAAATTTTACTGTAGACTGAGTTTCCTCAAGAATTTTCAAAAATACATAAAACTCCAGCAATACCACTCTCAGATGATCTACTGTATGACGACATTTCAATGTAATGCAAAGCAACTTGCATATTTTTCATACAGTAAGTAACAACTTCATGTTGATTGGAAGAAAAAAAGTACTTATGGTAGCCCTCAAAAGAAAGAGAGATGCAAACTTCAGAGACAGAAAGAGAAAGCATGACACCATTTAGAGAAAGCCTACATGAATAAAGGAAAAATAAAAGACTGTTGCCTTTTAAAAAAATCCCTGAAGCATGCTGTCAGTGCATAGCCTTTCCCATTGTCCAGTTTGTTTGCCACATCAGCACCTCAAACAATGACAACCGAATCTTTACAGTATCATTAATATCACTGCCAGGCTGATCAGAAAAGGCATCATCAACATAACATCACTGTTTGTTCTCTTTTTACTCTTCGAGAGCAGTGTTTTGCCACTACTTAATTCCTCCATAATCTGCTGCAAACTTAGAAAAGGAAGCACAATGAACAAAAAAAAAAAAAAAAAAAAAGAAGGAAAAAAGAAGAATAAATGTAGCTGTAATCACTCAATGATATTCCAACAAAGACGTTAAGAAAAATATACACAATTCCTTAAACTTTTGAAAGAACATTTCTATGAGGTGAGTTAGACCTTGCAGAAAGAATTGAGAATAACGAGTTCAAAGCCAAAGGCTGCATTATATTTAGAGCTATATGATTTATTCAAGGTGTAGAAGTCGAAATCCTCATTTGTATAGTTGACTTTAAAAGCAAACTAGAGGGATAAATCATTAATTTGCAATGTATAAGGTCAGTGTTTGCTGTTCCTGCATTAGTAACAATAAAGCCATTGTAATTCCTTAAATATATCAAAGCTAGCCGAATTTAAAATGGAATTCCATCTATGACTCATAAAATGTAAATGTAGAGGTGTAATTTTTTACATAAGGCAGGTTTAAGCCTTTAGAGCATTTAATATACAAGGACTAATAAATGATAGCACTAAAAACTATGATCACATCAGCTAAATGGATTATAAACTAAATTTCCATAATGTATGCAACTGAAATACAAATGTAGACATAAATCAAGGTATTTTCTAAACACAGGTTAATTACACAAATTCAAAACCTGTCTATTTTTTATGCAAAATAATCCACTTAGCATTTTTCAAACTGGTCTTAAGTCTTAGCTACTTGCAACACTTGAACCTAGAAGCCTATCAATAATTCCTTGTCAGGAAAAAACAGCAATAGGTATATGGAAGAAACTTGTATGTTATTTTTCAAGTGTCTGTCTTTTATGAGTGTTTATTGCTAGAAATTGTGCCAAAATGATTTGAAATAAAAAGGATTAATTATAGTAGAAGCTTTTTAATATAAGTGAGTGCAGCTGCAATGCAATTAATGCAAATTGTGACGCTATCAGGAAAATAAATGTGAACAACATCACTGGCTATTTCTGTTTGCTGCCAAGTAACTTCAGTAATTTACTACATTAAGAATCAATAAAAAAATAATGCATTTCAAATGCATCACTATTAATCTTCAGGTAGTTCCAAAGTGAACATTTATAACTTCATCTAAAAACTATATAAAGCATTTTTAAATAAACTAAATTGTGCAACTTGAGAATAACTTTAATTACTCCTTCTCTTAGCTAAGTGATTGCACTATAAAAAACAAAGTCTTTTTGGAAACAAGACAAACAGTAGTGTTTCAATTAGTTTGAAAGTCAAGCTATCCTAATAAAGTTTAATAAAAAAAATGCACCTAGACTCTGCTAAATGATAAACTTTTTGTTTCATGATAAACTTTGGTTTTTGTTTCAGAGGTAAATTACACCATTACAGCTTCAGCACTGTGCAGAGATGCTGAGAAATGCTGTGTACAACTGAATATGACTAAATAAACTGAAACTTTATTTTTTAGTTTCAATCTAGCTTCCCCATTTCTCAGTCAGCATAAACTGATCAAACTACATGTTGCTGCCAAAAGATTTGATTCCACCCATTCCTGCCAGAGCAATGAAACAGATCAGCTTGCTGATACAACTGGATTTGTTTGCAAGTAGAGTAGTTGTATAACAGAGGTTACACGAGCATTACAACATGATGAATAAGGTTCAAAATTTGCAGATTATTTGTGTTGGTCTTTGTTTTGGGGGGTTGTGGGGGTGGGTGTTGGTAGACACGGCATAAACACTCTTTGAACTTGAGCTTTCTTTCAAATCAGAATCAGATCCAGCTCGCAGCTATGGCTGAAACTGGATAGGAACAGCAGACCATTTGTTTCAAGGGGAGCACAACCTTACAGCAGCCAGTTGCCCATGGAAGTCCACCCTGATGTGTATTTTTTTCTTACTGCAACTAATCTAATGGCCAAAAGTGAAGATCCACTCCTCTCTTTTCCCTTACTGAAGTGTCTTGGGGAGCTAGAAGTTATCCTATTTTAAACTTAGTTTTCTGTCTGTTCAACTCTCTGAACTGGCTTCCTGCAGCAGCAACATAAAGGAGGCAGGAGCCCAGCATCAGTTTCAGGCAGGGGAATGATGACCACCTCTTACAGAGGGAACCAGCTGTCAGATTAATGAGCTGCAATATGAAGCTGCACCACTAGAATATATTTATATATGTACTTCAATACAACATAAGGTCACCCTCTCCCCACAGCAACAGTCCTCTTTTTTCTTCCAGCAGCCAATAAGCAACAAGGCTGACAGAAGAAACTGGCTTGCTCTTGGAGGGGGGTGACTTCTTCCACTTGTCTGTAATTCAGAAGTTCCTGTTCGTACACTGCTTCAGGAGATCAAAGCCAGCAACCTTAACCTATATATTTTAAAACTAATTTCTTCTCAAGTACTTTCACCCTTTGGCAAGTTTCCTTTAACTACTATGGTCATCACCTACAGGACCAATGCCATTCTATGATGAATTCTGAGAGTTCACGTTCCCAACTTTCCTATCTAACGAGCCCCTTACTTGACTTCATTGTCTCTATCCTGCAGTCCCATAAACTGCAACTGACTCACGTAAAGCAAAAAATGCAGATAGGAAGTCATGAAAGGACCAATTAGTGGTCAAATACGACATTAGACTTCTAGTTTCCAATGTTGAGGGCGGGGGACCAAACACCTTAACAGAGCCTGTATACCTCTACCTCCTCAGAACACTTTGACCAAAGCGCAATTTGCAGATGCAAGCTTGAGGCAAGAGGCCAGTCTGATGCAGAGACAGGGATGTCTACATCAAGGTCAATCACACAAGCACTGTAATGCTCGTAGGGTGACGCATTCCCAGTAGCTAAAAGGTTATGTCTGCTGAATGGGCCAACCTGGATTTCCCAGCACCATTTCAAACTCATGTAGCTTAGGGATGCTCTTTAGGCAAAGTTATGACATCTCTAGATAACCATTAAAAGAACTTAAAAGCTTCTGAAACAACTAAACAAAACAAAGCAAACAAAACTGGTTTTTGGTAACAAATTATTTTTGATACTCTTCACCCCAGTGTTTTCTCAATTATCTCAAGATGCCTTGCAAGGCCCCTCCCCCCCACCCCCCCACTTTTTTTTAAATAAATGGTTAAAACAAGTTTTTTCTGGTTAAAAGGCCGAGAGCAATTATTTCACTATGGAAGAAGTGGTATTCAGTAACTTCATACACCTCCCTCCCCCCCGCATGTGAATGCCTGTAGGACACACCAGAATATTAAAAATAAGCAAAATAACAGAAAGCCTACTGTGGTTAATAGGTTTTGACTTCACACACAAAACACACAGTCTGAAGTCTACTGTTTCACTTTTAAATAATATCAGTTAGCTGTGATTACAGTATAGTTCAACTATAATTGATTCCAACATGGACTAGCTACAAAAGCCTTCACTCAATTCAGTGACACAGATCACAACTTGGTCATCTAAAGTGAAAAATATTATGTTCAGATACTTACAAATATACTGAATGCATTCATCAAACACCTGAGATGTGGGGAACAAGGAACTGTTCTTAAAAGCAAGCAAGTTTCAGAATATAGGCATGCAATTAGGACCTTTAATATATTATGGAAGAAGTATCTCAGCTGGAAGGACAGCTGTATGCAGTACATAGTAAGAAAGGAAAAATGACACAGTTCTCTGAGCAAAGAGACCTTTTTTCTTGGCTTCAATATAATGAGAATAATATCTGACTGGGACTATATGTGGTAACTATCATGATACTATTTAAGCACTACACAGTCACACAAGGTAGTGTTCAGGTATGACCCCAAGATTTAGGAAACAGATCTTCATAAAGAAAAGACTTTGTGCCATGTTTTAAAACTGGACAAAATTTAACCTAGTCATTTCAGACAAATTAGCTATATACAGTAGAAGTTACATGAGCATTACAACACGCTGAATGAGGTTCAAATTGTATAAACAAATTCACAGATGAACCACTAAACTTCCCTGACTGCGAGGCAGTTTTCGTGCCCTTTACTTACACTTTGAGGTTTACAATTAATTCTCTCATTTATTATTTCAACTAAAATCCTTCTTAAGAAAAATAACTAATCAGTCATTGCTCCTGCTTTCCATTGGTCCTGCTTTCCATTAATCCTTTACAATACACAGCTGTATTTTAAAACCTAAACAATGCTCAAGTCATACCCCTAGAAAGACACATGGCTTATGGGCTGAGGCAGTAAATGACTGGGCTTAAATTCAGTTATTTCCCTAATCAGTCCCCAAGACCATAACCCTTTCTATTTCAGTCATTTTAAACAGTTACTATTAAATAATACTTAGCACTTACAGAGTGCAATAGATCTTCAAAGCTGTACAGAACCATTAATAAAAATGATAGAAAAATAGCAAAACCATTAGAACTTCCTTCTACCTTATTATTTATATCCCAGAAATATCTCATGACACTCACAAAGCCTTTGTGGCCAGCAAAGCCTTTTCTACCCTAATGAAAAAGACAAAACTAAAAGTGTAAGTTACATTAAAAGTCATATTTTTGAAGCATTTTTAAAGCTAGCATTTAGTAATTTTAAGATAAAATAATTTCTTACAGATAGACTTAATAATGTGCTTTAAAGTGAGCAAAACCAAACTGCTATTGTTCCTAATGCCAAGACAATAGAAGTAATTTATCAGGTGTGCCTGCTACCTGGTAGCTTTAAGTCACTGCTTCTCAGATCTCTGAGCTCTACAATAGCACAGATATCTAGATACATTCGGATCACTGTATTAATGGAAAATCTGGTACATTATCTTCCCTATATGACTGCAAAAATTCATATTGCACTTTTCGTTCAAGTACTAGATGCCTCTTCTGTCTTTTAAAAAAAAGTAGGAGTCCAAAATTCCACAGCTAGATGCCTGTAACTGGGCTTCCGAGGGAGCTTTATTAACACCTCTTGCTGCAGTGCTAGTATCCTCAGATTTTAAAATACTTTTTTCAGAAAAAATAAAGCCTTTTGTAAATCGGTTTTACTTCCAGTTTCCCACTCCCTGGAAATTTGAAAGTCAGTAAGCACAAGTTCATAGAAGTTCCAGAGATCTGCAGTAGCAAGATGCCGATACGATTGGCCTGCCTGTCAAATTTGCTGCAGTCAGTGTAAATACCTGAAATGGATTGCAGGTGTGTGATAAGCACCAAATGAACTCACAACTGACTCATCAACACATTACCATAAAAAAGTAGGGATCCATTTCTAAAGACTCCATTGAAGCATATCAAGTACAATGACCTTGAGTTATTTTTTAATTTAAAAATGGAAAGTTATGCTAGTATTTTTATACTAAGAATTTAGGACATATTTAATTTTATTGCAAGAATTTTTATTACCAAAATAGTGTGCTTCAGAAATGTTGGTACTTGCAGAAAACCGCCATTTCATCAGCTTGGTACTTTCTGTTTTAATAGGAACAGTTATCTCTGTAACTTAAGCCATGTATATGACATAAATTGCTATCAATGTCATTTGGGGGGTTTTGAGGGATGGGAGAGGGAAGCTGTAGAGGTACCTGTGGATGCACTGGATAACTGATAGTTATCATTCACTACTGAAGTTCCAGTAAAGGCTTAATAGATTCTTCTTGTCTCAAATTTAAACATAATTTAGTAAGAACTGAAGATAAAAGGAAGACATCTCCTCCTTATTTAAGTCCTAATCTTCTGAAAAACTGAAACATTTACTATATATAACTAACCTCTGGATATGCTTCTAAGATTAATCTGTATTTTAATAGCAGTGAGACTAGTAATTTTTGAGGACAGTTTAAATAGAATAAAGAATTTCTGTAAATATTCCAAACCTAATTGACTGAAATGGACGTAGGTGTTCCCAACTGTGAAAAAAGATCAGGATACCATTACCACACACTCTAACTGTTTATTTATTCCCTGTCTAGGAACCTGATTTAGAGGCAATAAAATGCAATCAGTACACAAACCAGAAGCAGGAATCATCTGCTAATGGAACTTTTAATTGAGGAGTGACCACTGACATGAGGTAATTCTTTCCATGCAGAACTCCTTGCAGAGACCTCTATGCACTTTATCACGGTAAACAATCACTAACATATGCATTAAAGAAAATTTAAATACATTATGACCCAATAAATATCACAATCCATCAATATACACTTTTCCTTCCTAAAGATTTAGAGTTAAAATACCACATTTCAGTAGTCTTTTAGTGCTAGACATATATTTACAAGGTTAGTACTAACATAGCTATTTGTAATCAAAAGATAATTGGTTATGTTAAATGAACCTGTACACAAAGGAATTGTCAAGCTGAATAACAGTGTCAGAAAACAGATTCAGATTAGTTTACTTCTACATTCATAAATCATGAAATAACTTCCACAAGGTATCAATTTCACTCTCTTATTATTGTGTTTCTGCACTGTAAATGTGTAATTAAAAAAGCACACTGCTTTCATGGTGAATTCCTATTTTGATTCCATTTCAGACGATTCAGGATTTTCTGTGACAAATGAACTTGCTTTTAAGCAAAATGCTGAGTCTACAAAATCATGTGCAGGGTAACTGAAATTAATAAAACAAAAAGTTCATACAAATTATCTCCTCTTCGTATCAGTATCACCAATTCCATACCTACCTTTCTAGGTACTAGTAGTATCAATTGTGGCTGCAGCACAAATCAATTAAGAGGTTCTTAATTACATGGACAGTAAGCAAAGGCAAAGGTAGCCTAAAAATCAGAAGGGGGGGGGGAAACCAAACACCAAACCGCACCATCCTATCACACATTCAATTATATGAAATACAGTTGTTCTCCTTGTAGAGCTTTCTTGCATTGTTTTCTCTCTACAAGCTTTGGTGCAAAAAAGGGTACACAAATATGTTACTAGAAACATCAGCTTGAAGGTTTTAACTCCGTATCTGCAGCTTATTAAAGATTTAAGAGTTTAGGATTTGATCCAGATCTTGCTGTGAAAAGACTCTCACTGATTCAATCCATTTTAGATAAGGCCCCAGCATGATTAAGAACTACTTTAGTTTTTCTGCAAAATGGATACTGTAGACATTGCTAATCTTAGAATTGTACCTTCTAGCCAGGAATAATACCTCACGCAACAAATGATCTATCACAGCTCTATTCGAAGTTACAAACAGTAACCACAAGGCACACTCTCTAAGATATAGAAAAATAGTCTAATCAATAATTAATGGTCCCTCATTTACTACTAGGGTAATAAAATTTGGATTTGATCTACTATTACCCTTCTGTTTAATTTTACCAAAAGGTATAACTTTTTTTCAATTATATATGTTTAAAAGCAATTACCTATGTGCACAAAACAGTCCGTTATATCTTAAATCAGTATAGCAACCTAGAAAAAGTCATATGGAAATGAACTTAAACCTTCATCAATGTAATATCCACCAGGCCACACAAATTACTGACCTCCTATATAACATTAAATAGTAATGATCAAAGACTAAATCTAGATTGTCTTATTTTATTCATCATCAAAATAATGCTAACATTTAAAATAAAACACCTTATTTTTGCTAGTTTTCAGCAAAAGAAGTCTAAACCTTTTCAGAAAACTCCTGTGCCTTCCAAGGATTGCAGATTCTACTGCTTAGAAGAGACTTAATATCTTATTTCAAAGATAGTGCATACGTTCTTCAGCAGTGTGAATGAGTGACTCACTAGTGGCCTTCAACACACTGGAATAAGAGAGCGGAAATGGAGATGGTAGAATTCAGTATAGCCAAAGATGCTGACTGTATTAGACAAAAATCTCTAGTGTCAGAAAGAGTCACTTTGTTAAAGGTGCAAAGACAATCACTGCAAAACATATTACATGCAAGAACTAGCAGGTTTATGTCAAAAAGAATGAAGAGGAAACCATAAAAATTATCATTCTAATCTTTCTATGGACTTCCCGCCATATTGTTAAACTAATGCTGATAGTTCATTAAATTGAAGTAAATTATCATAAAAATTAGCTACTTGATGTCAAATAATTCCAAATGCAAAGAATGGCCTTTTTCACAACATCTGTCCTATTAACATAACTGAATAAATGCAAATGTAAACTGGAAATGGAGAAAGATAATATGCTATACAAGACTGAGTTTAGGTCTGAACATGGTGAAGTTCAGATTTTAATTCTGTATCTGTCACTGTTCTACTGATCACTGTTTCTGTTGAAATGGTGAACCAGCGTTTCCCTCTTTCCAGGTTTGCAGCAGACCATTCAAGAATCAGCATGGAGAAAATTCTCATTTAAGATTCTCAGGTGTCGCTTCCAAACTTCCCTCCTCTGGCTAAGTTGCTTGAAGTTTTGGCAGCCTGTCAAAACAGCAACTTTTGCATTCTCCTGAGCCAAGTCCACTACACTGCCAAAGCTGCAGCAGGGAAGTCTGCACATGGAAAGATTTTTAGTGCTGGCAGAACAACTACTGCATGTGAAAAGGAAGTTACACCAAATGAGGTGCCTCCCCACAGCCCAATCCTACCTACTGAGAGTGCAAAAGGATTCTAACAATCCACCCATCCATACTTCTGGGACACCACATGGGATGACTTTGCCTTCTAGAGAGGACAAGAAGGAGAATTTGAGGCTAGAACACTCTGTCTGAACACCCCCGACAGCCCAGGTCACCCTCAGCTCTCAAGTAAAGCCTGGGGCTCAGAAGTCACTGCTATGCTTCCAGTGGGCAAAATCGAAAGGTTCAAGTTTCAAACCCCGCCAGCGTTGAGAGACTGCTAGCGGAGGTGTGCATGGTAAACTGAGCTTTTACTTTTAAGGAAGAGAAAGGAAAACACTTAAAAGGCACCAATGTTAAAATAATATTTACATTACAGAGTAAAGTCACTGAAAGTTGAGAAATGTAAACTTTGGAAGTGTTTGAGTAGCTGCTGTTTAAGCAAACTCATTTCTGGCTTTTTTTTAAGAATGATTTCAGACAACATATGCAATTACACGGTCACATGGTATTATTTCTACAAGCCCTTTTGCTCATTCAGTAATCAGTAAAAGTTGCATGGACAGCCATGCAGTTTGTATAGTATATAGATTTCAATTTCTTCACTAACTACAAAAATACACGCCATGCAGTCAGTAATTTATCTAGGGTTAAAATCATTGAAGTTTTTAGATACACCATTTTTAAAGGTAAGTTTTAAATTTTCAGATGTTTCTACTGACCAATTAACACAGATGTCAAGCTGCTAGAAACTTCCTGATGAGAACAAAAACTGAAATTAGGTGTAAACCTATGGTACTGAAAGTTAAATGCATTTGGGTATCAGTATGAAATGGTTACCAAGAGACAGAGAACTTCTATAAATTATTATATTTTAATGGATTTGTTTTCTGCTAACATGGAAACTTCTTACGTGAGAGTTCTTGGTGGCAGCGCTCTTCACATACTGGTTTCCACAAATAAGAAATTGCTGTGGATGCCTGATTGCTTCCTTTGCATTATATCTATTTTGTAAACAAAGGGGCTTTTAATAATCCACTATTGCTCTCAAATAACCCTGTGCAAAGCATAAAATGGACACATTTTTGAAAACGGGTGAGTGAGCATTCAACAACTTAACCAAGATCACAATACTGGCAGGTTTTGAATAGTATGGTCGTGCCTTATCTTTCTGTTTAATTCATCAAGTCTCTAAATACACTACTAAAAAGGTGTCTGTGCACCTGGGTAGGGGTAATTATTAAGTAACACTGTCAATTCTTCCTTTATGTAAACATACAGCAAATACAAAAACAATTTATGCTTTCAAAATGTTAAATAATAGATCCTCTGGTTTTAAAAAGACAAAACCGAAGCTATACTTGTAGCAGTCTCTGGGTTTATAAAACATTTTGCAACTTCAGTCTTTATGCTCATAGTTGAAATCCAATTACAGAAGGCAATGTGTTGTCTTGACAGAGGAAATTACACATTCAAAATTACAATTTTTTTTAAAATAATGTTTGAAACTTCCCCTTGACAATTGAACCCTGCTGCATTCCTAGATAAACACTAAGCATTTTTGGAGTGAAGTAACTACCTTCACGATAACCACAGCAATATTTGCTTCCTTACTCCAAGAATCCTATAGATATAGAAAGAAAATGAAGCCTTGGATATGTAACACAGGTCATAATTACAAACTATTGTGTTAGTACTGAATCCATCTCTCATTAAGAGCAGGAATATCCTTCAAAGATTATTTTATTGAAATGGTTGAAGTTTTCGTTATTTAACAAGTTTGGACATTGCAATAGCTGGGATACATTAGCAGAGAATTTGCCTACAAAGTGGCAGTTTAATCTAAATCAGTTGACTGGCAACTCTAAAGAACAGCACTCTGTTTCAACAACTCAAGTTTGCCAACACCCTCTTAAAGCGCTTCCAGCTACACTAAAAGGACATCCAACTATATGTTAAATCTCACGGCAAGTCAGCAGGATTTTAGCCTCCAAAATAATTCAGGCAGTTAAATAAGACTTTTACATCTTAAATACCTTCAGTTTTAAATAGCCAAGTAACAATCAATACTTTTTTTTTTTCTGAAATGGAATTTGTATTCCAAACTTTGTTTCACAATTATTAGCTTTACAAAAATTAGGGCTTAGAAAGAAATAGCCTCAGTACTAAACCTGGCCATAAAGGAAAACTGAAGGTAATGAATGTTTGTAATGGTTTCTCTCTTTTTTTTATTTCCCCCCCTTCATTTTTCATCTAGCTCAACAAGTGTGTATTAGTCTTTGAACATTTACAACACCAAAATACCAAGCACTAAAACTCAAGAAAGATGCAAAATGTACAAAAAACCAAGCCGAATAAGTGAAAGTTAATTTGCATATAGCTTAAGTATGGTAAATGCTCATGGCAAATTTTAAATGCTAGCAAGAATTGTACACCTCATACAACTAGAAACTGTTTCTGAAAATACTAATTTCATATATTCCAAATTATGAAAATGTTACTGCGGTCAAATTCCAGAAAGCTCCAGGTTAAAAATCATTAGAAGCAGAGTAGTTCTCTTGGCTTCCATCAACTTAACTTTAAGCAAAAAGCTAAACACAGAAGAAAACATATGCACACTTTGCTCAAGTGGCAGTCAGGGTATCT